>JAQFYE010002231.1:0-18878 GCA_034694305.1 Protaphorura glebata | reverse complement strand
TATCAAAACTAATAGAAAAAATTGAGGCGCAAAATCCGATTTTGCACAAGGGCGCAAGAATGCTAGCTTCGTCCCTGGCTGCACCCACCTGTAAGGACGGGCACGCCGTTTGGTAGTACTATCGCACACCAAGCGTTTTAATCTTCTGGCCGTTCCAGCAGTCAATACTCTTAGCCAGAGGTCATGACACGTAACGTTTTCCCTTCATTCTCCCTAAACATGCTTCATTAATAATTAAACGGATGCATCTGTTCACCTAAAAGTACGGGAAACATACAACTACATAAACCTTCAATTCAATGGAGAGAAACCTTAGAGCCAGACAGAACCATCTCTGTGATATGCTCCAATGGCCTTGGGCAAAATCGAAAGGTTGCACATTGCAATTTCAACTCATTTGAATTTTCTATGCTTCATCTGTATTTTTATTTTGTTGAAAAAACAGCAACGTAAAATTCCTTTACAGTTTTGTGGTTAACAAAGTACATTGAATTGATTTGGTATTCACTCCCAGAATTTCACACATTCAAATAAAGAAAAACAGGTCTATTTCGCTCATATAGGTTTTGTACACTTCTGGCAACCAACGCCATTTATTACCTCAGCGCCACTCAATTTTGCATAAAAGCATCACGCACACTTTTTTTCCTTTGTACAAGTCTGAGAAAAAATGAAGACACTAGATCACTTTACCTTCCGGGCTAGGATGATACATGTTCATATATGTATGGACTGGATTTACATAAATATCCTTCTCTCCTCGGTTCGGTAGCATCCCTTGAGAACTATATGGCTATAGACTTCCTGGAAAAATCTACATATTACAATCTGTAAATACAAGGGAGCTACTGAATAGAATAGAGTGCATTCTTTTATATAGATTTCACACTCCGGGGAAACGGAACTACTGCTGTTCTTTACTCTGGCTGGGCCTATGCATGGAGGTTTAGAATCCTTGAATGAAATGAGATTCTCTTTCGAGATGCGATTTCGATAGAGATACCTGAGGAGAGCTTCCCGTAGACCTTACGATGGATGATCGTTCTGAGAAAATGAAATATGCGTCTTCTGTGTACTCTATCTGTATATTATATGCCGACAGACAGACAGAAAGACAGACCGATTTTTGTCCCGGCTTATCCTTAGAATGATAAATGTAAATATTGTTTTATATCTTGTACGTACATAGACGCAGACATAGACATTTCGTATGACGTCGTGTAATACACTTTGGAACAGGACAGGAAAATTTATTTTTCTCTTCGAATATCGGATAAAACAATTTTTGATAGCATGAGTCTGTGCAGAACTCAAATCGTTAACGTCAAATTTCAGAAAATTCAGGTTTCGGTGTAAGTAGGCACCAAGTACAGTAAGAAGTTTGAATTCTGAACATTTATAGCAGGTTGAGAACTTTCTTCCTCGTAGAATACACGATAAGCCATCATTTGACTAATAATGTGTGATATCTGAATTTTGTCATCACACAACTCATAGATGACAAGTCCAGAGTATAACCCCAAATATTGTACAGTAAAGTCTGATTTCTTCAAGTTTGCGTCTTGCGTTTCAGAACAAGTGCCAGTGTTACTGTCTTACAAGTTAACGCGTTGTATTTTTCGTTGATAATGAATTTTCATGACTGCAACATATTGATTACAGGTAATATATAATTAGAACAAGGTGAGCCAGATACCCTAGCAAAAAGAACTAGAAAGACGACGGGGGATATTTCGGACCCGAGAATACAAGTTAACGGATCAGGGCTTTCTTCAACCAAGTGGAGCCCAAGCCAGTCTAAAACTAAGGAAAAAACTTAGAGAGACAAGACAAATACGAATAAAAATGATCTGAACTGAACTGAGCTGACTGACACGCATACTATTACACAATTGTTGTTGTAGAGTTAGGATGTTCTCAGGCCACCAATTACACTAACAAGGTCCAAGTTCATGCTCCAAGTTATTTGTTTGTTTCCTTGTTCAGTTTGTTCTCCGAGATCATCCTCCTTCACTAATTTCCCGCATCTCATCCATTTTAATGAGAACAGGAGAGAGAATTATTTTTCTTCTCACCCAGACCAAACGCCAGGCCAGTCGGGCCGAACCGAATGCATTGCATTGTATTGTGTTGTATTGCAGGCATGCGTGTATCCGTGAGAGAATTCGTGTGTACTTTCTTAAGACGTCTAATTGTTTTCTAGCCCCGGTCGGAGCAAGTTCAATAAAGGAAGATTGCCCGAGTAAGAAAGAATGAGCCTTTCTGACTGAGCGTGTTGATTAAAGAATCAGTCCAAGTAATTGTTCCTTCAAAACATGAAACAATTTGAATAAAATGACGAGACAGATGAATACAAATGAAAGATTTCGTGGAGAAAATTATACACTATTAAAATAATGCACTATTCCGTTGAATTGGTACCGAAAAAGGAAGTACTTCCGCTAAATTTGAATGACCAAAATATTTTTGGAAAAAACATTACCAGCATTGGATCGCAATTGGGTTCGTAAATGCTAAAAGCCATAATATGTGTACGTATGTGTGTGAATATTACGCAATTTTATTACGCAACTCTCGTGATTCAAGGTCCGGTCAACAAGTTTCCTGATTCAAGATTGCAACTACCTTGATTTATTTGGTGCGTTAAATTGAAAGTTCATGGAATACTTAATAAAAAATGAAATTGTGAGGACAATTTTATTACATAAGTTCATATGAATTTACACGTGGTTGCAGGAAAAAAGAGAATAGTGTCAACGACTTGAAAACATTGTTGGGAAAACACGGATATATAACCAAACTAATTCACTTCAAGCTACTTTTTTTCGTGTCGCATCAAACACGTCTGTCCGCACGATCAACGTGACAAACATCCCGCTGCGTCTCATACTTTTTGTAATAATCATTAGCAACAGGCACATTAATCCATCAACAGTTGTATGTTTTTATGTTCAATTAGAACATATGGCTTTTATGTCAGCTATAATGGGTATAATCGATTCTGCTGGTATTTTGCAGACTGCAACATATCGCGTATAGGGATAGGAGACACGAATGTGCGGGACGACTCGGGTCACGTGTGTTAGTGTGAGAAAGGACATGGCTTCTCCCTAGATGGACATACCTGGTTCGTTCTCAAACCACGGGATTTCTAGTACTCTTATATTATATTCATTCTTGCCTCATTTATTTGAAATATGATAAAATAATATATGATGCTGATTGCTGTCCTAAGTTCAAACGTGTTTAGTTGGGGTGTTTGTTGGGGTTTGGAGAGAATAGAGCTGTCTGATGGTTCAAGAAATATTTGTCCTGTCAAGAATCACTAAGGAAGATAATTGTTTGAAAAGCTCGTTTTCGTCCATTCCGTCCACCATCCGTACTACAAAACAAATCCCTAGAAGGAAGCGTGTTTCACGGACATAAAATAACCACGTAGCGTCAGGTGCACCTTATAGGGCCCCCTGTCCCTAATCACATTACGAATAAGTAAGCTCTAGAAGTGCCTCATAAATTAGTAAACTCCAGAACAAGATTTATGTTCTCCAACGGAACCGGACTCACCAACCCAACCTGGAATTACAAATAACTTTTGAAAAAAAATTCATCTCGTATTATGTTCTTTGAATGGATTCCTTACATTTACATTACATAACCATACGCGTCCATGTCCACGCGGGGATATTTAATTGAATGTTTAAACAAAAATATGTCCAGGTGACACTCCACAAATGTTTCTACACGTTAATTTGAATAATTTCCTAATAGGACGGATTCCATTGTAGAGATATGGCATGGAGAGAATAAAACAACCTTTTGCCTACATAAGAGAATGTGCTGAAACTGGTTTTTTGGCTAACTCCCTAAAAGTTGATTTACTGGAATTTAAATGAGAAGAATTATTCTGAATCAGAAATTAGGGAGATCCCATGACAAGTCTTCGCTTGTGTGCGTAGTACGTATTAGTATAAAAAGTTCTCCTTTTATTAGTATGTTATTCAGTCAAATTAACATGGGCTGAACCCTGTAAACTCTTACAGAGGCATATCTGGCAAGCCTTGCCAATTTGGCTAATGTTTTGAAAATTAGATAAAGTCTCACCCAACCAGGACATACCCCACATCTATATACTTCACTCTCAGCATTAACCCTCAGCTCATGGTCAGAATTTGCAGTTTGGGCAGATTGACAAGGAAATTATTGCATAATTTACCAGTAATCCTGGTTTATTTGTCAATTTAAATGAAGGGATGAGAATTCTTAAGGAGACGAGGCGTGTATAAATGTCTAAAACCATTTGACCTTCGACCGTTTATAAACCCGTCGTACTTCTTAATTACACTACTCACAAGTTATCACAATTACAATCTCCAGCTATTTTATAGCCACATTTTTTTATTCTGACGGAATTCTTATTAGACTTTTTTAATGGGATTACAATTAATTTAAATTTAATTTAATCAATTTATAATAAAAGAAAATATATTCATTAATTCACATACACAATTAAACCTTGTGTCAAATATTCTCGTATTTTCTAAGATAATAGTCATATTTTTTCGAATAGCAATAGAATGTCCAGGTTGATTTATGCCGCTAAATTTGTATCTAAGAATAAATATCTTGACCTAACCGCTACTTTTTTCTAAAAATGACTAGTATATAAACAAAGTCAACTGTGTCTTACAGTTCAGTAACTTAAGACTTTGATCTTCCTACGACCTAACTTTTTTTGCAAGCCAGTAGAGCATCTCAATGAGCAGTAGTAGTAGCGAAAAGGCAGTAACAAGTACAGAAAAGCATTCCCATTTTAGTAAGAAGATATAAGGCAATAATACTCACTTGGCTTGTCAGCCTCCAGGATCGTGTCAGCGGCGGAGACAAAGAGTTGTTTTTTGAGAGTCAAAAACTGGAGAAAAAAGAGGCAGACTGGAACACTGATGAGAGAAGTGATTCTCACAAGACGCTCTCCTCTTGGCTGCACCATCATTAGAGAAAAACTCTCAGTCCGCGGGATGCTGACACTATAAATCCATCTGACACCCCGTTCAAATGATGCTCGAGTAGAATAAGTAGTCCGGAAAACTTCTCAAGAATATTTTGGGAACAAGTTCTAGTTTTAACTTTACTTTTCACAAGACGAAAACACATTTCAAGAAAAAAATAATAATCCCTTTCTTCTGGAAGAACGTTCTTACACTTTTGACGCCACGATGAAGACAACAATGATTAGTCATTAACAACTTTTAAAATTCTTTTCGTGTGACGAATATGAGAGATGAAATGTTTGGTATGCTGATGAGATTCAGAGGTCCTTTGGGTTGATATGAGTTTCGATGATGATTATGACGATTATGGTCTTCTCTAGTAAACAGGTTCATAACGGTAATCTGAAAACAGCATAATTAGTCATCAGATATTAAAATCTAACGGTATTAATATAGAGATTAATTGGAATGCTACTGCTGGTGAATTCTTTCTTGGGGGCCCAGTGGTAATGTTAAGAGTGACTTTAATTTGATGAATAGCTCTCTTCGTGTCCAAGAACGAATTCAGAATTCAAAAAGCATAATACTGCCATTAGGTCAAGGACGACTAAAAAGCAAGGCAAAGGTAGCTTTGGACGAGTTATCCCTCTGTGTACCTTTCAGCCCAAAATCCGCAGATATCATTTTAATGCAGAGTACACCGCATAATGTGGGTTAGACGCACAATAGTCAATCGTTCCAAAATATATTGGGTCGAAAAGAATTTGCCTTGCAAGTAAAATCCTTTTTGAGCAAGAAAATCCCAACTAAAGGAATATTCAGAGGGAAGTGCGCCATATCGCCAGAATTTCACGAAAACACCGATTCCATTATATCGGCCATAGTCATAATGTTGATTTCAGGTTGAACCCCATAAAGCTTTCCATTCATCTTTACGGTCATTTCCATTTGCACGCTTTGGAAAAAATGAGAATGGGTGGTAGTACAACTAGGCCCAGCCCGTAAAGGTGAACTCGTGATCACCAGCCCTAAAGCTCAAGAACCCCATCAAAAACTTTCTTCGTGCACTTTATGAATATCTATCACCTCAAACTTTACCCAATTTTTCTTCTACACTTTCTCCAACACCTTTGACCTCTGTCTACATAGGCTAACATTGTTCATAATACTCTATTGTTATGTGCGGGGTGGTCCATGTTCACTCAAACCCTTCAGTAGATCGATAGATTATCTACAAAATGCATGTATCAATTATTACTGATGAATGGTTAAGACCTACGTAGACCCACCCTGTATATTTGCTTTGTCCTACGCACTGTGCGTGCTTGTAATTTAATTTGATTGATTGATTCATTTCTACATCTCTAAACATTTATTGAAAAGTGGAAGTCGTTTCATAGGTCACCAGATTAAGTTTCCAACAAGATCTGGTTGTGCTAGGTTAGGCAAGGCAATTTGGTGCAGTGGAGCTTAGTAATTGGATTTATTCATTTCATTCTGAAGATCCTTCAGTAACAATACCACAACCAAGATAAAGACAATGGGTTTTCCCATAGTAATTATAGGTTCGAGATCTGAAGAAAGAAAAAGTGGAAGTACGGATTGGAGAGTGCAGTCTTGTTTCAACAACATTTCTTTGATTACGTCCTTTGGTTTTCCTTATTCGCAAGATGTGTATGTTATGGACAATTCTTAGAATCTGATAATCTCGAAATCAACCGGGCTTGCTTATGGACATAATTAAATTAAAAGAAGTGATTAAAATTTGACGTAAGGTATAATTAATATATGCGTAGTTTTTGTAAGAGAATTCCATTTAAGGAGAAACAACCACTGCGACGCATTGTGCCTGCCCGATGGGTTGTACCGCCAAAATACAGGAGTATATTGTCCAACCAACCATTATAAATTATATTAGGGTTAAAACCGTCAAAGTATTTCAGACTTTGAAAACATTCGGAAATTGTTCTAAATACCAAATGCGACTAATTGAAACGGAATCTACATTTAGCGTTTCCGAGAAATTAATTCTATTTCTACAGAACCGTCAAAAACAACAATACATTATCCGCAACATGTATTGTAAACTGCAGAGAGAAAATAAATGAAATGTAACCTTAGCCATTTACAGGGTCAATTGCTACTTGTCATAACATATCCTTTCATACCATAATGATTCCTTTCACCTCATACTAATTCAAATAACACTTCATTTCTTTGAATCCATCCCATTCAACTCGCAAAAACAATAAGTGGACCATAATGGTGAATAAAAAATGCAGCTACTACATTATACTCCATGCTCCATTATCCACTCATTTATAATTTCCCTGCAAGCACTTGAATTTCCTATGAACGAAATATTGGATAACAATAATATAGGTTGTAACGTAAGAAAAAAAAATAGCGCTCTCAGTCAGTACGTACATACGTCCACAATATTCCATTCAGTCAAGAATATTCTATTCTAGAATTCAGCGAGATAAGCCTAAAGCTAGAACTTGGTTTCGTCCAACTTTTACATGTCATGATTGCAAGCGAGCAAACAAACTTCACAAAACTGGGTTATGGTTATGGTGAATTATGGCATAAAAATTGAATCAATTTTTTTATTTAGACATGCAAGTCGAGCGTAGACATATTGAGATTGGCCAGACTGGACACGAGGACATGGTCAGTCAAAATTATGCTTCAGGTAAAAGGGACAGAATGACATGGCATGGCGTATATAGGAATGACTAGATAGAAGGGTTGAATAAGGTAAGTAAAAAGTTTCATTCCTAAAATTGATCTAGAAACTTTCTACGGTACAAGTGAGCGAGGGTGGAGGAATTCTTAAGATAACAAGACTGACTCAGTTAGATGAAATGAGATCCCCTGGAGCTATCACAGGATTATTTGTTTCGCAAAACTACGACGACTAGGAATGAGCGAGGAAGAGTATTGCGTCAGAACCGGGAAATCTCAGCTGTGCTGACTAATACTGATATTACTACCTAACAAGGAACAGTATTTGCGTGTTGGCCTTATCGGTCGGGACACCATAGCCCTTCATTAACGAACGCACTGAAATTCCAAATAGGAAAATCCATCCCTTGCACTTTTGAGACGTAATAAGAAATACGTAGCGTTTGCTGGTGCCTTATTATTCAAGGTTTGAATCAAGTTTGACTGAATATTAAGAATTTCCAGATTATAAGACAATTTATAAACACCAGAACAACCAGGATAATAAAAACAGCTCCAAAAATTATAATCCGTCAATATAAATATAATTAATGAAAGTAACACCTTAATATTTGGACTGGACTTAACACCGAAACACTGCTCCTTGTCAATCTAAAGTATGTTGGGTATGCTATTAAGAAGAATGCAGGGTTAAGATTTCCTCATTTTCGCAAAAAAAAATGCATACCCTCATTCCATCTTAATATGATGCCTCCGACTGCCGTGCCGACTGTGCCGACTGGTTCCATTGTCTTTACGTATTCCCCTATCGTATTCTACCTTCATAAGAAGGCGCCCCATTTTTCATGATGAATTCTCATGTCAAGAAAAATTATACAGGTTTTTGCACATTTGAAACTTACCTATCCCAAGAAACCATAGTAATTTATGACCGTGCAGGGAAGGTCATATTGTTTCTATTTGTTTCATGAAGTTAATAAAATTGTCAAATACGCAATTTGCAGAGAATAAACATAATAAGCACCGATCGCCATGTCACGTTTAAATTATGCATAGTGGGTAAATCATGGTTGTGGAAATGCTGAAAGTGAGTCTAGAATGTTAAGCGACCATTAAACAGGCATTTCTTGTAAATGCTTATCTAAACAGACACTACATATAACAAGAAAACAAAATTTAGAACGGACTTTTGAATCTTCTAGATGTGTTGCGATTAATCTCCAGATGTAGATATGTGGTCCAACGTGTCATTGACCTTTGGATTAATACTCCCTAGTAATTTTTATGGCTTATGCGAAGCCTTTGTTATAAATTGCAGGTGGTCGCAGTTTAAACGGGAAATAATTTGTCTTGGCTTAGTGTCTCCCCGGTCGCTTATAACAGGTGGTCCAGCTGGTTCTGTGATTTTGACTGACCGGGTGCGGGTGATATTTCAAAATATAAAGAAAGTTTATATTTTATTTTGTAATAATAGAATTCTAAGTAAACTTCTTTTGTACTAGATGGCGTTGAGTGAGCGTGCCAAAAGGAACATGGTAATTAATACATCTGGGAACCGAATTTAGTATGGAGATGAATGGAGATTCCTCTAAAAAGGAATACGCGTTGTGTAAAATATTCAGGAATTCTAGGTTTCAAAGGAATCAAGATTTTTAATTTCTTTCTTGGCCGGAGCCCGAAGTTACGACTACGGTACGAAGTAGGAACGCCAGTAGTAGTCCCATACATTCATTCATTCCATACTCAAGGGAACCATGTACAGTACGAGACCCAAGACGTCTCTCTCGAAAGGGCTTTTCCTGTATGCATAAACTGAATGTAGTAATACACAGTGAAAAATGAAGAATAGCCATGCATTTCTCTAAGAGCAAGTTTTTTGAAGGTAAAGAAGTAAAGGAGAAAGAAGACGAGGTTTGTGCTCCTAGTACTGGCCCAGTCGGAATTGCTTCTTACATTTGCGTTACCTTAGAAATTTCGCATTTTGCTTCAATGAGTTACTACTATGTGCATTCCCTTCCTTCACTATGGAAGTACAAGATTCTTGAATATTGTTATCGTTATGGGTCCTCTCAAAGACCTGTGTAATAACATGCCTTAAAAATCTGAGTGCATTGTTGTAGCTAGTACAGGGTGGTTCACAACCATTCCACTAAATTTGTATGCTTCAGGTTATGTAGTTAGAAAATTTCATTATTTGAGAGAAACATAATTCGCGTGAATCTATCATGTTTGGCTAACGGTACTTAACTCAAATCATGGAAAAAATTCACTACAAGTTGTATATCTCAGTTTTTACGACAAAAAATCGCTTGCTTGAAGGTCGGATGTTTGAAGACTACTAGATATTGAACCACCCTGCACATAGACCAGCAAGTAACACGAAATAGATGAAAAAATGACGAAGGATGTATCTAGAATCCTTTCTAGATTCTAGATAAAGGTACATGAATATTTACTATGAACGACCAATCAACCCAACCAATGTAAAAGTTACACAGATACAGAGCGTACGACAATCGACATTCAGTGTTTTACAACATCAAAATTGTTACACGAGAACAAATTTCCTGACTCTTGATTTACATTAGTTCATATTGTAGATTGACAAATATGAGACTCGTAAGGTGCAAGCATGCATGGTTGATAACAAACACCAGAAGCTTTGATCTTAAATTCTGCTTGTACTGAAACTGAAACTGAAACTGAAACTGCTACTGCTTTCGGATTTTATACAATCTCCCCAAATTACACGGAATATGAATATGAGTGGGTGCGACTGCAAGAATACCTTTGAAGGACACTCCTCGCTGATAATATAAACATTCCAGCTCGCAATTCATGCAACTCCATGCAGATAATCAAACGGAGAGTGAAAGTTTCTAGCTATTCAATGAAAAATGAATTCTCTGCAAACCGGTCGAACGATATCTCAAAAAATGCTTCAAAATGTAGCAAAAACAATAGCATCGGTGGATTTTTCAAAAACAGAATATTTTAGGTGTATTCCACTCAATACACTAATACAGTTCGAGAATTCGTATTTTAAGGGTCATACTGATGTTTAACTTAGCGCTCGTCAGCTCCGCTACGCTCATCCGACCTTAAAGCGAAAGAGGGCCTTACGTTCTATTTAGACTTTTACCGTGCCGATGCCGTGCCGCGGAAATTAGCGTTGTCCTTATGGAACAAACAATTGCAAACAATGAAAGTTTTTCTGGTTAGCTACCATTACAACCAATGCTAATTTCGACGGCACGGCATCGGCACGGTAAAAGTCTATAGAGCGTTAGATCCTAAATAAGATTGTCCAGAAATGCATATCTCACGATTTCTCTGACTCCGCGTGATTGGGCGACCAAACAAACATAACGAACCGCCCTGTTAAACATTCGGGTTCGCGCACCTTGAAGAATTCAAATTATGCGTAGATCTATTGACCCCCTCAGTAAAAATTCAAGATCTGCCACTTGCTTGGGACCAGAGGCTATTGGATTTCTGGTAACATCATGAATGTGTGTAAAATTCGTTGAATTGGCAGACTTTCGATGTATGCATGGATTTTATAACTACTGGAGTCAGCATTGGCGTACCTGGGTTCTCCGGTGAGCGCGTGCCGGCGGGTGAATTAGCCGACAGAATTTGACGTTTAAATATTCGTCTCTCTTCTCTTCTCATCTGTCTGACTGAAATCGGCAATAACCCTAAGCCAAAGCCGGAGCGACCGAACAAGTCAAGGCTTTGTGGGAGAAGTGGGCGTGTATTTTGGTGGGGTATTGGATTTGGTGGACGGAAGTTAAACCTGGGTTTTATTAAACTCTGTGTCTGTTCTATGAGACCTGGCCCACCTTCTGTGTAGTAGATCAAAACAGGGGCGGCAAAGAAGGAAACTGGAGGAAACACACAAATGAGTCCTTAAATTCCGTCATTCCGTTTCATCTCTAGTTCTTCCACCAAATGTCAATGAATAATTAACTAAGCTCCGTCTTTGCACTAGTTTTACTATTTAGACTAGACTAGACTTACAAGGAAACCACTTTTCATGTCAAAATCAAATTGAATCAAGAATCAACCGAAAATTCTACAAGTACAAGTGCGGCCGATTTTTATGGAGATAAAATTTGATTCACTGCTAGAAATATTTTGTATATTCTAATTGTCCTTTTGTTTTCTTCGAATTATTTTTGTCCGGACAGGAACTGAACACCTGTCCAAACAAGTGAGCGGAAACACGTTCATCCTATGAACATTGCCGAACCTCAGAACTTCTATCAGAATGGTCGGATTGAGCTAATCGTTGCTTATTCGGATCCCTCATAAAATTATCTCATAGATAATTTCAATCGGAAGGTTCGTGGTGTCTTACACAAGAACGCATCTCATTCCTTTCACTTTTATCGAGAGGTGTTCCGAACACCCTGTACAGCTGAGCCGAATGTATCAAGAAATAATTATATTAGAAGATAAACCTTGCAATTCATCGACCAGAACATTCTAAACGTGTAATTTTAATGAGATTTACTTGATAGAAAGTCTCCTTGTAAGACTGAGTATTCCGAATTCGGTGTATATTATCTCCCGTCTGCATGTAAACGTAGTATGTCAAAGCACACAGAGAATACTGAAAACCGAATATTGCCTGACCGAGTTTCCGCATGAACTAGTAACGATTCATAAGAAGACATAGACAGGTAAACAGAGGACAAAGTATGGAAAGGTACGAGATATTCAACCCCCTTTGAGCGGTTTTAATTATGAATAAAATTAAATTGAAACGTTCTGCGTACTATGTACATATCTACATTACGCGGGTGGAGGAAGGATAAGTGCGCATTAAATTAAAATGAAAAACGTAAAGTAAATATATGTGTATTCCTTTTAAGTAGTAAGAAATTCTTTATGGCTTTTAGATTCATGATGGATGCAAAATCTGAATTCATATATCATTTGCCATTTGCAAACTCCCACATGGAAGGAAGAGAACATAATACGCGAATTTCAAACCATTCATGATTTATGTGAAAAGAACATTAAAAATGTACGAGATTTGCACAAGAGAAAATATTGACTGTGGTTTTGTCTACTGTGAAATATTCCTTCTTCCCATCCGTCTCTGGGTTTATGTTCACTTCAATTTGACTTGAAAGAAGGAAATGTGCTCGATGTACATTGACGTCGATTGTGTAAACAAGTTGACGTCAGTGGAATAATGACAGGAGAGACAGAATTGGAAGCTTATTTGAGCTGGAATTTAATTAACGATGCAAAAATCTAATTTAAAATGACCCATAAGCATGACATTAAAAGTTCAAAATTCCGATTACGGTATGTACAAACAAACCTAGGACTTTCACTTTCACTTTCTTTCTGTCAATTTAAGACTTCAGTTCTGTAGGGTGTGTCATAAGTTAATCCTTACCGAATGTACACTTTCATCTTTCCTTGCAACATTTTCAAGCTTGCATTGTAGGGATTGTGATGAACCACCCTATATTTGCTCTCTGTCGCAATACTAACATGTCAATAATATGAATTTGTAATTTTTGACCTAGATGCGGAAGTTCTGACAATGAATGCTAATATTACCATGGATTATAAATACAGGAAATATTTAAGATAAACAGAACCGCACGCACATTAAATAAATTAGAAAAGTCTTCTTTCTCTGCAGGAAACGAAACGCAGACTGTTCTTTGGGGTATGACCTTAGCGGCAAAGCTGTAAATCGTAGCCGACTGTATAGTAATTCTAGTAATTTGGTTTGTGAGCTAACCGAAACAAGTTATCGATTAATTCCAGACTAGGCTAGGCCCTGGCCTAGCCAAGCCACGCGGCCTGGCTGACTCAAAGTCGCCGAAGGCACTCAGGAAGTAAAAGTAAAAGAGCAGCAGCAATATCCAAATCCTTCCAAAATAAAATAAATACTCCAGAAGGTTTACGAGTGAAAGTACAGTTTAATATGTTGTGGTCCATGAGTTAAGGTCATTGGTTTGTGATGTTTTGTTTCCAATTACGCTCGGGGGCTTCATATTTTGAGCAAGTGCAGTTTGAGTTCATTGTAGAATCTGACACGTAAGATTATGCATAATACGAGCTATTTATATCTCCTTTTTCTCATGTGTGTATTTTTAATTACTTCATTTGCAACGTTTTCCTGTTCAATGATTGTCTTACAGATCAAGAAATTACTAAATGACGTACTATACAATGAGACAGACGGTAACATAATATGCAGACGTCGAATGTACTCACCTCTTTCCAATCCAGTTAATACATATTCCGTCAGCGGCAACAAATTATGTTGATCCCGACAACCCTTGCAAATTATTTGCGAAATTTGAATTTGATACTCCTCAGGGTTTGGAATTTGGATTACTTGTGATATGATGAGATGGGCTGACATGCTGCTTAAATATGTGGGAGCTAAATACTCTATTTTGATTAATCTTGCTCCCAGCCCAAATATCTGTATTTACAGTCATGGCACTGGCCGGGCATCGCGCGGCTTTTGATTAAAAGTGTTACTCATTCATTACTTGAGAAGAAAATCCTTAAATCCTAACCACCCAAGGATTTTCACAGGACACGATTGATGCTAATGATATGTGAATTCCACCATAGCATGGATGAGGGCAGAGAACTCAGCCAGAAAATGAGAGTTATTGTCCTGTCATTATCGCTCGACGTATTTACTTTGACTTTTGTGATGCCAAAAGGTCACAGTTGACTCTAAGTCCCGTCATATGTTTTTTCCACTTAAATTCATGGTATTCTTGATTGTTTTTCACACTTACTTGACATTCACACTTTATCACCCTAAGCTAATTAGTCAAAGGATGATAAATAACTAGTTTGGTTTTATAAGTCAAGTCTGGTCTGAAGTATGAGATTAGAGACAGTCAAAATTTGTCCGTCGTCACTCAGATATAATTTCAAAAACTTGAGTAGAATAAATACATTCATTTAAATCCTGAAGCCGTACTCTTCCGTTTCCCCTCTTTGTTTGCATTTGTTGTCCACTCAATAATTAATGGAATGCTGTGCTGATTAATCCCGGAGATAACACTGCGTGTATGTACGTACGAGTTTCTTAGAGAACATGAAGTTTGACTTTAAAACGCGAGAACAATTTTTTTTATATCAAATAATCTGCCCGAGTAATCACTTCTTATACAGAACCAGTTTTTAAGTTTTTACAGTCACTTTACTTTATTATCTTAGCCCATGATGACTTAGGGTAGTAGAATTCCAGTCCAATGTGTAGTAAAAGCGCTTTTCCTTGGAACAATAACAACAGCAACACCAGATGCCTTGGAGGCTCACCTTTTCTCATAATAATTGATAGTCCGAGTCCGAGTTCGCCACCACACCGTCCAAAATTGTCAGTGTCATTCACGAAACCAATAAATTATTCAATGCAAAAATTCAACATTCAAGGTAGCAATTCAAATTTCAATTAAACTCAGTTTAAGTTAAATTTTTCAGTCATTAATTCTTAATGTTGTCGTCTTGTACATAAATCTACCTACGACACGATGTGCATAAAAATTCAGCCGTTCCCACGATTCTGTCGTATAAACTTTTCGTCAGCGTGCCTTTCTTCTCCAAGATTACTTAGAAATTCAAATTCCAATTTTAGTGCAAAATTCTAAGGTGCTTTCCTAACACAAACACACTCACGCACTTTTCACTCTTGTCTACGCACTCATTAAGGCGTCTTCGTCATGTTGACATTGAAAGAAATTAGACTTGATGAACTTCAGGGATGGCGGGACATTCAAATTTAGAGCGTCGCGTCCTTTCCGCCATTACTTTCAAATACCCATGAAAACATTCGAAATTTAATTAATAAGACAAGGAATTCAGTTTTTCGTATAAACCAGCTAATTTTTGAAGCTTTTTCTTATAATTTCAATTTCTTTTCGGCAAATGTTTGAACACTATGGTCGTACATTTGAGGAAGAGCAGGTACCGTGCTTACTAGAATTTTCTCTAGAATTTTGTGGTTAGAATTTTTCAGTTTTTTTTAAGCAGTGTCCTTTGGGACTACTGAAAGTTGTGAGGAGTGCGTCCACGACCACGTCCACATAGCTACTGGGTCGGAGGAGAACTGAGCTCGAGGAGTGCTGTGAAAACAAAACTCGTTTCTTCTTTTGCTGCGCCTTCCTTGCTGGGCCGGCCACCCACCACCGCCGAACCTGAACCCCAAAAAACACTGCTCAAACGAAGAATCCAAATCGCAAATCCCAATCGCAATCGCAAAGAAGAATCCCTTACGTCTAACACTTCTTTCCACGCTAGAATCCTAGTAGAATAGCTCTAGAATATAGAATTCAAACTGATTCCCCAAAGGGAAACAGTAATATTCTAACACTCAACTCCTTCCATGGCGTGTTAGAATGTTTAGACGCGTTTAGATCTTCGCATGGATACGTGGCTGGACTTAGTTACTTAACTAACTAGGTGGAAACTGGACATTCACTGGAACTGGAGTATAATTACGGATCTGTTTATGAGTCAAGGAAATCGCGAGGCAAAATTTTCTTGGGAAAGACCTTACCACTGAAACAATGACGTTTGGTCCCGCACTTCGCTTTCTTCAAATGAAAGACTATTTTGCATGCCCCACTGGAATTGGTTTGAGAGGTGCAGAATTGGATAACTTGTAAACCTATCGAGGTAATATGCCCTGCTGTATTAAAATTTTAAAAAGGAATTAGCCCTGAGGTAGCAAGAATATTTGAATAACGATTCCGTTTCAAGATTCGGAGCAGGTTGGTTTTTAAATTATGTCCAATTTCTAACAACTGAACTCGAAATTGTTAACCTCCTTGCAAAATTAGTATGTGTGTAATGAAAAATGGGCTTTGTGTACTTAGGTGCAATTTACCCGAACTTGGTTGTAAATTGTATGTAGCTGGTTAAAGCAATTATTTGCAAAATTTCAGTTTTAGTTTCTGTAGTTGTTTAAATTGTACCACACTAAAATGTTCTTGGATCTGAGAATATTACTAAGATATGATATATTTGAGCCGTTCTGTTATTTACATTGCAGTTCCGGATGGACGTTAGAGATGAACAGTTCTGGAAGGAATGATGCAAATTTGGGTGAATACTAGGTGTATATGAATTTGGCCATCCAGATTTAGATATCCGACCTATGTCAATGTCAACTATCAAAGGTCAGGAATCCCATAATTAAGTGAACAGGGTTATTTGGCATGACGTGGGTACCCATCTCAGTCTCTAACATTGACCATTACTTTAATTACGTTAACCACGGACTCCCGGCAGAACAAAATTAAACATGAACCAATTTTGAATTTGAGGCCCGGTGCAGTCGACTTGTCATTTATTTCTCACGAAAATGTCACTCTCTTGTCCCATACATATTTTATGAGGATGGCCGAGAAAAGAAGTGTGACGCACACTAAGGATTGGATTTTGTCAATCGAACCATTAATAAACGCTTTGCTCATTAATATTACCGGTCTTTTACCCTGGAGTATAGCAAAATTATTTTTAGCCTTGATGTCTGGATCACTCGCCGAAGACAACCTGCTAAACCCAATTACATGAATTTTGGCGAGGTAATCTATTCTCGGTATCATTCAATAAGAAATTCCCACTTTTCAAATGCGAGCCGGAGTTTGATTTTATGGTATGCTATCAGTGGCCCATTCACGCCGACAGGCGAGGACAGGAAATTGGTGGAATCTAATTAACCGTATTGCGAAAACTAAAAAAAGAGAAATTCGCAAAAGGGGTTATCGATCATAGAAAAATCAAATGTAAAATCCACTTATGACACTTTCCGACCAATATGAAGACAAGTTGTCTGGGGGCATCAACGTTCGTCGAGAACCATACAATTGACCTTATCTACAAGCCTCGTGGGGGTTAATTGTAAATGGCTGGCATTTGGTACAGGTCTTTGATCTTCGCTGACCTCTGGAGGTACCAGTGTCGATTTCTCGGTCTGATACATTGTTCAGAGGCCACGACATTTTATTGCGCAAAATAAAACCAACGCCTCATTTTCCCTTGTAGTGACATAGCGAAGAAATTAATTTGTTATCGTATTTAGGAGATCGACGGATACGTGAAGTTAATTGATTGAAACCATGGGTGACTTGAATTAAATTGCGTTGGCCTGCATATTTTGCCCACAACCGTCGCATCAGAATTCACTGAAGATTGATTCCTCCCGTAATGAATTATGCTGTGGTATTATTGAACTGTCACCCAATTGGATCTGAGATCATGTCATAATCATTATAACGAGCGTGTATGGAGATGATAATAATAATATACGGCACTCGAACCCTTTTGTCTGTTGTTTTTGTTTCGTACATACTTCTCCGAAAAGGATGATGGCCTGGCCTGGCCTGAGTGAGCATGGACTTATAAACCCACCACCAGATTACGTGACACAGACGATTATCTTTCGAGTAATTAATAAACTGTACACATGCATGCAAGTCGTCGAATCCACTTTCATACTTACATATTATGTGCGTGGGAATGACTTGATGAACGAGTTTATTACAAATGCAATGATGGCTCTTAAAGATTCATAGTTTCATATTAACATAACCTGCATATTTTTATTTGATAATCTTAGAGAGGCCCTAACCTTCGTCTGGGTTTTACCTTGGGCTCGGACTACATAATAAATCAGATTTCCGACGACGTGCAGAAAATAATGACTATAAATGAAGTCACTAATTGAGTGTGCATCGTGCAATTAGTAAACGTCCGAACGTTGGGTCATGAATTACCTGGTCGGGCCAAGAAAAATCCGGTTGCATTTGCGTCGGGTTCCAGCAGTGAACAAAAAAAAATGAATTGGGCCTTCGAGGTTAGGCGCTATATCCTAAAACCGGCTTTTCGGGAAAGGTAGACGTAAGTCTGTGATATAATGCTCGGACTTGGACTGGACTTACAATTAAACTTACAATGAGCGGCGATCGTATGTAAAAATATGCACTGGTTGTTTTGTGCAGGTTTCATCGGGAACCCCATAGTGAAAATATTCACCGATGAACATGAATTGCATTTTCCATTGAAATGTTTGAAGTTTTGGCCAGAATACTCGAAATCCTTACCTTGTCGATTTTAGTCTGGTTTAATTTGAGTTTTACAGTCAAATACTGTCCCTCGTTAGACGGGTTAAAAAATGGAGGCACACATTAGGGTTCCGGT
>JAQFYE010002230.1:0-18882 GCA_034694305.1 Protaphorura glebata | reverse complement strand
ATCTACACTGAATTCAGTAAAAATCACAAAATCGAAGCTAGGCCAGGCCTACTGAAGCCTACCGGGGTTTCGGCCTACGGTTGTAGGGTTCCGGAGGCCCCCCCTTCCTTGGAAATTAAAATACTGACTAGATAGAATTGAAAAATACGTAAATATTTGGCGTTAAAAGTACGTTTTACATGCAACATTATGTTGAGAAAGGTCAAAAAAGAAATTCTCGCCCCTAACGGCCGCTCCGTGGGGACATATGTACACGATTATTTCTTTGAACCCCCATACAAAATTCCTGGATTCGCCACTGATTAATTCATAATTTATCTGTTTTTGAGAATTCTATATCGAATGTACATAAATCATATTATCGAATAGGAAAGTCTGCAAGTCTGCTGAACCCTAAACAGTATTTTTTTAATAGACTAGGTTGTAATGTCGTGGTTTTGGTCAAAACTTGACATTCCTAAGTGGCTTAATTGCATCGTCACCGAGACAAAAAAGGGGTCGCCCACGTGATGGAAAAGAAGTGTTAGCAAAAACTGTTTATGCTGAAGCTGCAGATCAAGGAAAGGTTAGTTTTTTTAGTAGTTCGGTTCATTTATTCACGTCAAGAATTCCAGAATAAACTTATTAATAATATGTAGGAAGGGTGGCATGCTGTGGCTTGTGTAATTCGGAATCGAGCTGAAATGGATAAAGAGTATTGGGGTGGGAGCCGCATCAGGAATGTTTGTTTACATACATGGCAATTCGAATGTTGGGACGACGAGGATGATATCCATATTGATAATCATCAGATCTATGCAAAAATTAAAAAAATGACGGATGCGATCTATGATGCTGATGATGAGTCTGATTCAGTTGATGGAGCGGATCATTACCATAACCCTGACAAGCCCGGGGAAATAAAAAAATCAAAGCATTGGCGAAAAAAGTGTAATTACGTCAAAAGAATTAACGATCATGAGTTTTATAAAACAAAACATTGTCACCTGTAATCGTCAGTGTTTGTAGTAGTCTAAATGTCATTTAATTTTTTACTTCCTCGTTTTAGCCGGACAGAACAATTTATGTTAATTTCTTACAGGTAGAATTCTTGTTAATTAAGAATTAATTAATGGAACTAAAATATCAAGTTTACTCTCTTACAGTCATTGATTTCTGTTCTGTTCTCTATTGTGAAAGTGAAAGTGAAGTAATAAAATCCATCTTTACCAGCTTTCAAAATCCACTACTCATTCTTGTCCATTGTTCATTTTTTAGTACGTAGTACAGGACCCTGTATTGGAGTATACAATGCGTAGCGTAGTCCTGTATAAAAATTGAGACGAATGACGCTGATGGCCAGATTTTTGGACTATCGTACCTAGCACGAAGAAACTGCCACATTTGCCACACTGTAAATATTGGCAAAGGGTTGCAAGATTCATGGACTACCCCGTATAACACATTGGATTAGAGGTCGCAACTCGCAAGTTAGACAGGTCGTACTTTACCGTATAAGATTTATGAACCACAATGTAATATCTAAATGCAAGGAACCATCCTGTATGACTTTTGTGAAGTGTGATCGCATTTTCAGATGACCAGAATGCAAATACCGGATGATTTATGAACCACCCAGTATAACACAAGGCAGGGGTTGAGGCATTTATGGCCTACCCTGTACATTAAACGCCTTGGGGCAGTGTTTGTCGTTTTTTCTTGGTACGGACTTCAAATTTCCGCGGGCTTTGAGAATAGAAGAAAGGAAATAAGGAGGAAAATTTCGCGAATCTCTGTCTGATTCTGATCAGACTTGTCTGCTCTTTCACAATTCTACTTTCGACCACCAAACACCTGTCTGTTCCAAGGAAAACGTTATCAGTTATTTTGAAATATTCAGTATTCCATTTGTTCTGGTTTGTGGAGTGAACGATAATAAGTCACGGTCAACGCCAGCAACTGCATAACTGTCGAAGGATATTCGTCGTCCACCGTGGACGGTGACGGTGGATGGACGATATTTACATTTTCCGACTCAAATTAGACTCAATTTATAGGTAAAGCATTTACAAAAATTTAAGCATCGTTAATCACAACATCATCGAATTCACAATAATTAAAAATTTAAAAATTCCTAACACAACGTTGTCAATTGTAGACAAAATACAACAGTAATTATTAGAGTTGTCAACAATGTTGTTTTTATATGTTATAGATGGTTTGAGAGCCTGACTCCTGACAGGACACTGAACCCACTATGCACGCGTTATTAGTTAAATTTCCATTTATTGAGTCGCCCTAGGCCCTAATCATTCTAATTAATAATTTGGTCAGTTTAGTGTCAGTATGTTAGGTTAATAGTTTATGCACGGCACAAGTGATTGACGTACACAACTAAGTAAACAATACAACCGGACTCATTCTAACCTGAACATTAAGTTTTAAGGTTTTATGCTTATGACGAAAAAGACTTTTTTTTTAATATATTAAACACTTTAGCAATTTTATCAGTTCATTGTTTTTCCAAATTCAAAAGTCACCGGTCCTAAGTATTTCACAAACACGTGATAAGTACTTGATTTCGCAAGACTTTGTAGAAAATTGTGAATTCAAAATATGGATTTGCATCGCGTTCATTACGTAATAGTACATTGCGATAGACTTTAACTTTTCTAGACGTCTTTTACCAGGACAACTTAGAAAGGATTTTGAAATTCCTGTCTCTGAATAATCTGAATGCCTGTTTTTGACTTCGCTCATGAAATCTGCAAATTCGATATCTCCAAATTTTGTCAAAACTCTTGGTATTTGTATTTTCGCTAACACTTTTCTTGGTGAGAGAATTTTGTTGATATAAATAAATATTTCATGCAAACCAACGTAGCCGTACATTTTGTCGAAAGGCCGAAATTGTACAAAGTACAAGGAATCAGATCATTACTGTACATACGAAATCAGCATGTGTGATCCTATGATCACAATTTTTTCCTCCTGAATATGTGGCAAATGTGGGTACAATTAGAATTAGAATTTGAATGTATTGATCGTATCGTAGTGGTTTTCACTAATTTTGTAAAGGGGGGATTCTATATTAATATGACAGACTCTAATACTCTACTGAAAAGGTGTCTGATCTATATGACAGTTAGAAATGATCTATCAATATATCTCACAAGAGATCGACGTTTTTCCCCATCCATTTGACAAACTCTATGATTCAGTTAATATCCTTTATGGAATCGCCACATGAATGATTAATTTATTCCATGGAACAAGTCATTACATTGGAATTTGGAAAACAAAATAAAATTAATTAGCGTAGCATGACCAATTTCAAAAGTTATGATTTATTTTCATTTTTTAGGAAACTACATTCCTTGAGTGACTGACTCACGTAGGAAACTCAAAATGGAGGACACAGACGACACTGAAGACGAGACTATCGACAAGAAGGATCAGCTTATATCCTGGCTGAAATATCAATGTCGACAACCCGGGTTTGAAGCGGCCTTGTTAGAAGATGGTTGTAAGGCTTTTGAGAATAGAATGGATCATTTGACTGATGCGGATTTCGATCCCACTTCCTGTGTGGCTGGACTCTTGGCCTTGAAAATAACTGCTGGAATTCATGCAGTCATCGAAACAACTATCCAAAATTTGAAATCAATGGATAAGGAAATGTCTCAGCAATTTGTCAGACGATTTCCTAAACTTCGGAAGAAATTCAAAAGGAAGATAGCAGAAATACCAGAGCGGCACTTGCGACGCATCAAGAAGGAGAGAGGAAGTGTACCTTTGGTGACTCTTGAAGACTCCGAATCAGTTGATCCTGGTCCGGTTGCGGTTGACCAACCTGAACCCGATCCTTTCACACCGCCGCCGACTGCAGCCTCAATTGGTACAGATTCGGATTCCGACGCTGACAGTTGTGCCTCGGGCTCGACTGCGGTATTGGTTGCTCCAAGACCTAAGAAATTGAAAGTTGAGTCACCACAAGACCTGCAAATTAATGAGGCAGAGGAGACAACGGCACCCGAACCGGTCTCTAACATTTCAGAAGAAAATGTTACCCGGGATTCTGGTGATGATCGAGATCCAAATTCGAATACGACACATATTTCGGAGTCAGATGAAGAATTGACCTCAGCGAGTCCAGAAATTAATGAAAATCATCCACCCAGTCCAGCTGAAACAGTATTTTTGGATAAATCAAAAGTGGTCAAGTCTGACAGAAAAAATAATGAATCTGGATCTCATAGACGGAAGAAATCTAATTCTTTGGACCGAAAGTCTAAAGAACGGAAGGAAAGAGTTACTAAAAATGAAAAATGGTTCAACGGACTGGGCAGTGAAAGTAATGATCTCGAACTCGGTTTTGGAAGTGATACTGATACAGTAGTAGCTCCCTCTGCGGCCGTTGTTAAAAATTTACACACTACTGAGAACCAGACTGATGTGGCGAAGCATTCATCTGAAGTCAATCCAAAGGAGGTAAAATTACTAATTTTAAGTTTATTCAATTATGCTCCGGATTACATTTAATTTATATTTTTTCAATTTCAATTTCAAAGGAGAATTCGGATGACTTCATGGAATGCACTCCTGCCTACTCCAGTTCCGGCTCAGTTCCGTCCAATGCCTTAAGTGTGAACGTTTTAGCATCATTGTCGGAGCCAAACGTTGTACAGAATATTAATAAAGCTATCTCAATCTTGGATAATTTCTGTGAATCCCCACGTCCTTCTAGTTCTGGAACACAGAAGGCGAAGGCCAAGGCAGGAATGAGCAGAAAATTAGTTTTTGAAAATCCCGAGGAAAAGGTGAATGTTGAAAATGCTAGAGGGAAAGAAAACTTGAATTCAGACGATTCAGAGAATGATCAATGGAAGTCAAAACCAAGAAGGACTAAAAACAATTTGTCGAATCTTGAGTGTAGACGTGGAGTTTTAAATAGTGAAACAAGTGGGTCGGATTCTTCAGATCCCAGTGACGTTGTTCCACAGTTGAATGAAACGGAGAAATCAACTAAACCAAAGACATTTCGCAAGTCTGTTCCGAAAAAACATAATATTATGTCAACTGAGGAGTTGAGAAAGTGTCCGAAATTAGGGATGAAAGTTCGAGTGAACGTCTCTCCATTGGATAACTCTATTTTGACACAGCTGAGAAGGGAAGGATTTATTCGTTTGCGTCATTCAGAAAAGAAATTGTCGTCGACGAAGGATAGGACATTGGAGAAGTTATCTAAGAAGTAAGGATTTCGAAAGTGCAAAAATTAACTCTATGTTGCTCACGGAGTAAAAAATTAGAATGGCTGCTTTGTTATTGATCTTTCCTTATCAAGCGATATTTTAGTATAGGAGTTTGATACACGGAGAGAGTGCAGAGTATTAGTATAATACTGTTGGACATCGGAGATCCTATATTCTTATTGTTTTTCAGCTTCGCATCATATGATCCTATCATTGATCGCACGGGTAAGGGTGGCCGGACGCAGAAGGAGAAAAACAAGAAGAAATCGAAAAGAAATACTGACTCTGACGACAATTCCATAGCCATCCTCACAAGTTCAGGTAAAATATCCAATAGTTCACAAACATTCTTTTACAATAATTTAGGTGTGATGAGGGCCTGAGGAACGACTTCTACATGGACCTAGTGTTAAAACTATCCTGAAAATTTTTTTCGCCTCTGGCGGGGACCGCGCGCGGGCGGCCGGGTCCGCCAACATTTTTTGCCCCCTACCAGTTTCCCCTGCTTGGCCTCCCTACCGACCTTCACCCTGGGCATGTTTCGCGCTACACTTTATCGTTAACGGAAAATACACCCGAAGCCGCGAGCCGGTACCCCCCTTTTAAAATATTTGGGACACGTCCACCCCTGCCCTAGACACTGAGGGTTTTGGAGTATGGGCCTGACTGACGAACTTTGTCTTTATTTGATTATTTTGTTATTAAATTTTACTTTATAGAAGAGGATGATAACGATGGGGATTCGGACAGAACTGTCACTTTAGTACGTGTGAAGAACATGGAAGATAAAATTGTGCGGAGAATTAAGGAAATCGATGAAGATTGCCCAAGTGAGGATGAGAGTATGGAAGGTGGAAGCGAATTGGATGGTGACAGCTCAGAAGGAGAAGCACTGGCAAGGAGTGCTATTCTGGATCTCCCCTCGTTTGGAAAGAAAAGGAAAACGAGGAGTATGATGAAGAAACAGCTTGAAGAGGCCAAGGTAATTCGAATTTTAAGTGCTTGGTAATGGTACCTAAAGAGTGAAACATGCATCCTTGGTTAACTATGCTGTGGCCGGGGTCACATTCGTCGGGAAAACAAGGTGCAGCAGTGGTTGCTTTAAATATTTTTCACCACTCACTAGTGGTAACGTGCCGACGTAAAATGGAAACCTAAAATTATTGACTCCGTAATATATAATGTAAAATCCGAAGTACATTTTTGGTCTGCCGAAATAATTGAACCATTTGTCCCTCAAATCATTTTCAATTACTGTTTTCTACGCTTTTTTCAGAAAACGAAACGGTTATACTTAACTCCAGGCGTTGGTCGAAGGATTATGACTGAATCTGAGAGCGATGGAATGTCAGAAACGTCCAAATCCAAACCAAAGCGAGAGCGAAAGAGAAAGTCGGAGCGGAAGAAACGCGAAAAGAAATCAGTGAAGGAAGAAATTAAAATTGAGGGCAGCAGTGACACTGATTTCGATGTCTCTAAATATGAAGCTAAAAGGAAAAAGAGGTGAGGAGAATACTGATTAATACTGTATCCGCTCGTTCACAATTTATTCTCACTTTTACTTCAGTCGACAGCAGAGCTGCATAATGTAAACATTTTATTGTCCTACACCTGAACTGTAAAAATTGTCATAGTGTCTGTAAGGATATTAATTGTTTATTATTTTATTTTTAGGCATAAAGAGCCGGAGACGAGTTCTAATGGTAAAAAATCTTCCGACGACGAGGAGGAACTCTTATCACTCAACTCAAAATCTGGAAAGTCGAGTGAAGAAGACTTTCAGTTGAGTAAAACCCCGAAGACAGGAAAGCATAAACGATTTCGACGAACTGTTGGGAGTTCATCGGATGAAGTTAATAACAGGTTTGTGACATGAATCATGAAATTGATTTCAGAATATTCGATTATTTATTGACAGTACTTGAGTAGATAGACGATTTTGTAAATTTTTAATTCAAATTGTAGAAAACCGAAAAAGAAAGCTCGTCAGAGAATTGACTCGGACTCTAGTTCAGGCAGCGACGACATACAAATTGTAGAGAGTGACGACAGTGATATACAAGAAATTCCAAACGTAAGGTTCCTAGGTTTCTATCGTGCTCCAATTTCACACTTTTCAAGTAAAATGTCTTTGGGTTGCTTTTGTCAACCAGATTTTTACATGAAAAGTGTTTCCTTGTAAAAAATAATTAAAGACGTGATTATGACATAAAATATGAAATAATAATAATAATATAAAATATGTTTCGTGTCTCAATCAGGATTCCCAAAGTCCATCGAAAGGACGGAGAAATATCAGAAAATTGATGGATATGACGGAATTGAAGAAAAGTACTCAACAGGCAACCAGAGAAGAAGAGGAACGAAAGAAGAGAGTTACAGAGAGACAGCATATGGTAATGATTAATTTTGTTATTAATTCAAAATATAATTTTACAATGGTTGGAAGTAGAAGTAAGAATTTATTTGTGATTTCTGTTTCAGTTCAACGACATGTTTGAAGCTCCAGAGTCAACTGTGACTGAACAACTCATCCTGGACTTTGACCCAGCTACGAAGGCTCCAGTACTTTCAGTAGATAGTCAGCTAGTCAGTAAACTCAAACCACATCAATGTAAAGGAATTCAGTTCATGTTTGATGCTTGTTTTGAATCTGTCAAAGCAAAGGGAGATGGTGGTGGTTGCATTCTTGCTCATTGTATGGGACTCGGGAAAACTTTGCAGGTAAGTTTTTTTTTTTTAAATTAGAGACTATTCAGTTTAGCTAAACGGTTGCTGTTAAATTTCATACTACTAGGGTGACCTTTCCGTCACCAATGGAATGTGAAAGCCCTAATACTACTACGGGTTATGGGTTTATATGTATGTATAGGTTTTACTGGATGGAATCGTACCCTTAGGTAGTTGACTGCTGCCTCTACCACTAGTGGTAAAGGCAGCCTGAATGTACCACTTATATACTACGTCCCATTGAAAAATAATAATAAAATTTGTCTTTATTTTCAGACAATCGGTTTCCTGCACACAGTTATGACATGTACGGAACTAAAATTAAAGTCTGCATTAGTTGTGTGCCCGTTGAACACAGTTGGAAATTGGCATACGGAATTCAGAGTGTGGCTCAAGAATGTTGAGAAAAAAATTCCTATTCATAAATTGTATGAATCCAAGGGGAAACAACGTACAGATGCACTTGAGTATTGGAGACGTCAAGGTGGTATAGCTATTATTAATTATGAAGGGCTCAGGCTGCTAGGCAATGTAGTCTACCCCCCAACAGAGAAGAAGTCAAGAGGTGGAGCTTTGAAGAAAGCTGCACCAGTCACCAAAAAGAAGTTCAATACTCGAGAATTAGCAACCATCCAAGAAGGTTTATTTGACCCCGGCCCAGACATTGTGATTTGTGATGAAGGTCATATACTCAAGAATTCTACTGCTAAATTGACACAAGCGGTTTTGAATTTCCGTACTCGTCGTAGGATTGTGCTGACTGGAACACCTTTACAAAATAATCTTCTTGAATATCACACTATGATGAGTTTTGTCAAACCGAGTTTACTTGGAGACAAAAAGGAATTTTCAAATCGTTTCTTGAATCCAATCGTCAATGGACAACATAAAGATTCTAGTGATTGGGATGTGAAATTAATGAAAAGACGTGCTCATGTTCTCCATAAATTACTTGATGGTTGTGTTCAACGTTTAGACTATTCTGTCCTTACTCCATTTTTACCACCCAAGTACGAGTATGCCATTAACATTAATATGTCTGAAGTTCAAAAGAAAATGTACCAATACTATTTGAATAATTATTGCCGGGATTCAATGGGCGAGAATTTTCAGACTAGTAAACTTTTTGCGGACTATCAAATGTTAGTGAAAATTTGGACTCATCCAAAAGTATTAGGTAATAAGAGACGTGGTGGGGGTGGTGATGATAAGAAGAAAAAACGTCAAGGGTCTGATGCTGAGAGTATCGGATCACTGAAAGATTTTATTGATGATGGTGATGGTGAGAGTTCTTCTGCGGGCTCAGATATTGAAAATGTAGATGAAACGGGTGCAAAATTACCAAAACCGGCAAAGATTAGAAAGTCTGATGACATTCCTGTTCCGGCTCCACCCCTTGGGGATAAACCTCCCAAAGATTGGTACAAACAATTCTTTGAAAATCCGGAGGATTTGGATGCAATTGAAATCAGTGGAAAATTAATTGTTCTCATGGAAATATTAAAGACATGTGAGAGTATTGGAGACAAAGTACTGGTTTTTAGTCAGTACCTTTCATCCTTGGATTTGGTTGAAGAGTTACTTCAGAATATTGACAGGGAAAGTCGAAGAGAGGCAGCAAGTTCAAATATAGTTACGTGCTTTCCGTCCTTGATGGATGATACATCAGTCCAAATTGGAAGATGGCGTCCAAATATTGAATATTTCCGTATTGATGGATCCACAAAATCTGGGGATCGTCAACGCCAGTGTGATAAGTTCAACGTTAAATCAGCAACAAAGTAAGTACACTTGTACACTATGGACTTTTATTTTTATGTTTGAAGAAATAATAAGAGACTACTGTTTCGCACTGTTTAGGGTTTTCTCCCAATAGACGATTACGATTAGCCATCATTTGTCTAAGAATGTGTGATAACTGAAATCTGTCGTCATCGCACAACTGATGATAGATAACGTGTCCGGAGCATAACGTTCAGCGTTTTTTTTATATCTCAATAGCTGGATCTGTTAAGAAATATTTAATCCTAAAAATATTTGACATCCGCCAGATATTTCACCAAAACCGTCATCTTTTCATTTTTTTTGACAAAGCAAGTGTAAATACCTAATCTGAGTTAATCCAACTTACCAGAATTGATCAGATCAGATCTGATTTGATCTCCAGAGCGTGTCTGAATCTAAGTTTCTAGTAGGACTGAAATCGGACTGATGAAATATTTCTCTTACTTTCATCGTATTAGTCTTGTTCTTCTATATTTCGGAATGTTGTTTGATTGTTTGTTGTATTTTGTATTGTTTTTTGTTTTTTTCAGAGCAAAGCTATTTCTGATCTCGACGAAAGCTGGAGGGCTTGGTATTAATCTTGTCGGTGCAAATCGAGTAGTTATTTTTGATGCGTCTTGGAATCCTTCACATGATTTACAAAGTATCTTCCGCGTTTTCCGTTTCGGACAAACGAAACCATGTTACGTCTACCGTCTATTGGCCCGTGGAACAATGGAAGAAAAAATCTACAATCGACAAGTCGTAAAACTCTCTCTGTCTTGCCGCGTTGTGGATGAACAGCAAATTGAACGACATTTCCAATTTGATGAAATTCGACAATTTTACAATTATGATCCAAATGATACAAAAGAGCGTCCAGTACCGATCGTACCAAAGGATCGACTTTTTGCAGATTTATTGATTAATTTGAAAGAGTGGGTCTTTTCTTACTTGGAACATGACTCACTTTTGGAGAATAAGGAAGAGGAAGAGTTGACAGAAGAGGAGCGTAAAGTAGCTTGGGATGAATACAATAATATAAATAACAGACAACAGCAAAGAGTTGTAGGGGAAGATCCATGGATTTTGAATGCGGCCTCACAAATTAGAATGAGTCATCCAAATCTTATAGATGCTGCAATTATGCAGATGGCACGTGAAGCTAGATTTGAACTTCAACAATTAATGATGGAATGGGATGCTATCCACAGCAGTGCAGTTAGTAACGTGCAAAAAATTGTTCGAAGAGCAAAATTTGATCAACTTTTTCACAGTTTGACTTTGAAATTCGGAGCACAGATAGAGTTGGATAATGTTCTGAAGAAATATCCACCGCAACAAGGTTCTGGAGCTTCTTCTTACATTTATAGCTATCCCAAGCCACCAGACGTTCAAAATACTCAAAACGGTCTGTATGCTAATATAGTGGGTGAATCTGGAAACCAGCCGCCTACTTCAACTTCTTTGAATGGCCATACTAGACCAAAGCCTGCAAGCGATGAACATCCTGTCATTATACCTGGCAGTGTTGTCACATTGAACCAAAATGCTGCTGGGAATTCGAATATTCCTTTACCACAAAACCTTGGCAATTTAAGAACATCGGCAGCATCCACTGTTCTGAGCTCACCCACTCACGGATATCAGAGTACCGGCAGGAAACGCAATAGAGTTGCTCATACAAATCAAACTCGTGCTAGCGCTGTACCACACTCAATTGGAGCCGGTCTGAATGGCGTTTCTCCATCGCCGTACCAACCAGGACGAAGTGCCTTTAGCGGTCGACCACTTGGTGCACCTTTTCCAGAGCATCAAACATTTCGAAATCTGAACAGCACAAGTTCCAGCTCCGGAAATCCACAAACCCTTCGAACTGCAGGTGGAGGAAATCAGAGAGCTGGTAGTGCTGTCCTTTCATCTCTAAAAAATGCTGCTAAAGACATGTATGAAAGAATTGCTCCATCCTCAATTTTCTCATCAGAAGAGAGCCGGAGTCGGGACGTTCCTCTGTCAAAACCAGCTGTGATTAATACAAGACCAGTGGCTTATATTCCACCGTCTGCTGGTACCAATGAAGCCCCGCGGGGCACAGTCGGAGGTCAGCCCAAGAAAAGGATCTACTATTAAATGTAGGTGATAGTAACCTTAATCTTTTGCACTGGCTGCGCGAACGAATATTTAGTTTTACAATTCATGGAAGACCAGAGATAGACAAAGAGTAGATTTCAGGGGTGGTCGAAGGCAGAGGAATTCTGGGGGGTAAAAAAAAATTTGCCCCGACCGGACGCCCGCCGCTTGCGGCTGTCCCCGTGGAACGGCCGGCGGAAGCGAATTTTTTTTTTGGGTTTCTTAACTATAGAGGGCATGGAGCGACACATATATTTGATACAGGAAAAAATGGCGAATTTTTTTTTGCAATCTTTCCACTTGAATCAAACTGATAATCGGCCTGATGGGTCGACATTTTTTTTAATGTTTGACCGTATTCGGTTATTTTTAGACCCCCAAAAATATTTCGAATTTCTTCAACAAAATTTGGGGTCTCGTTTCCCTCTAAAAATCTTAGGGGTCTAACACCCCACGCACCCCTCCCCCTTTGTCTATGACTGTGGAAGACACTTTTCAATAAATAGTTGTTAAGCCGTTGTTTCTCCATGAAAAGCGTATTCTGTTAATTGTAATATTAAATATATTCGTTCGTGCGATCAGTGGAAAATTAAGGTTACCATCTCCTGCATTTAATTTCTGTGTCTGTCTGCTTGAATTTCTTCAAGAATTGATCCCCAGTGAATAATATTTCTAAATCAATACATTTTCTATTTACAGGTCCTCAAACTCTAGCTTAACCGGATGTCGAAGCCCAGCCAAAGAAAAAAAATGAAGCGCCTCGAACTCTACAGATTTAATTATAATGACTAGTACAGTACTGCAGAGAAAATTAAACTTTTTAGGCTAAAAAATTTAGCTACTGAAAATAGCCTCTAAGCATAGATACAAAATATAGAACTCGGATATTGTATTGTATGTAATGTAAGGAAATTCTCGAAAGTAAAGTGAATCCTTAATTTGAGTTAGGACACTGCTAGAAAAAAGTCTGATTCAGAATTTCAGGTGGTTTGATTGTGGTGAATGAAATGTAATGTTAGGAATTAGGATTGAGTGAATTGGTACATTTCTTTAGTGTTTGCATTCACGTACATATTTAAAAATTGACTGATTAATGTATTTGCTGGAGCGCATGATGTAAGTGGTAAATGCAAATACTTCGTAGTCTTAGAATACAGAATTACAGAATTGATTGAGTTGCAATAAAATAAAATAAAAATTGCAGTTTGGTTTTGATTTGTCACTTCTTGTATCCTTTATTCGATTCGAGTGTAATTCATACAGATACGACAATGATTGAATGGTACTAACTAAACAAAAGACCAATCGGACTACTGGACATGTCTAGTCAACAGTCCACTAGGCGCACTGATATAAATTTTAATCATATATAATATAAAATTGTATTTAATGGCATGTTCATGTTCAGTCATGTACATAATATTCATCCTTATAAAATTTAAAAAGAATATGAATTACTTGGTCAACAAAAAAGTAAATTCCACACAGCACGGAAATCTGTCGAAAGTTAAATATTAAAAACTGTCAGAAGTTTGAAAACTTTAATAAATGTAAATAAAAATCGGTTTTCCTCAATTTGCGGCACCTTACAAATAACAAAAGCTCCCATTGCCAGCCCGAAATGGACATTTTGGAGCCATGTCGAAATCGGTCAACTTGATACCATTACTTTGACGGACGTTACCACAAACGTAACAATTGACCTCACAATCTTGCCCTCCTCCAGAACTGGGACTGGGATTTCTTGGGTTCGAGTTTGGCAACTCAGAGTGACATTGACTACAGTTACCCGTCTTCATGTTTTTTAAATATTCATGAGCTTTCTCACTTTTGAGTCTGAGTTCATCAAGTGAACTGCTGTGAGTACTGTCATCACTTGCTCTGTTTCTATCGAATTCTAATTCTCTTTTTTGACGATATTCTTGTATCTTCTTACTATTTCCTTGGATTTGGACTTGGGCTTTCTTCATTTGTGTGTCATTGCCATTGTTGGGAAGGAGTGATGAAATGGAATGAGATTTCGGTTCTGTATTGGCCGGAAAGCACTCTTCAATTTTGTCGTCATCATTGTCATCGTTATCCATTTCCATGTCGGTGGGTAAAGCTGGAAGACAGTGTGGGCCACATTCTTTGTAAACTGTGTTCGTTCCACTTTGAAGATAAGCCGGAATTGGTGAGTAACACTGGAGACATCTCAATTGAACACAATCCATAAGCATACAGAATTTTTCCGCCTCCGAGCGAAGAGAAAAATCATCCGGAGGGTTGAACCAATGATTGTCTGCGTTTTCTGAAAATCAAATCAGTACACATTTAAAATACCTAGTAAGGTTTGCTCATTTTTTGGTTAGTCATGAATAATGAGCTCTGCTAACGCGGAAGAAAAGAGTTCTCATCGGAATGTGCCAGAAAGGTATCATTTAATTTCATAAGGGTTTTATTAAGGGTGACCCCCGATCTGATTTCTTTAAATTGGAAGGGAATTAACCTGAATACCAGTTCTTGAAATAATATTCAATATACGTCGAATTGTCGAGCGCCAAAAAGCACAATCAAAACAGAACCCGTCCTCGTGTTCATACTGTGATTGTTGCTCGATATCTTCCAAAAATATCTCAGAAAATATTTTCTAAAAAAAGTTGAGAACTAAGAACTAACCACACTCCTCTGGAGCAAAGCAAATTCCCATCAACCAGTTCTCCACTTTTGTCTTCCCATCAATACTCTCCCGTGGTGGAAATGGTGGAATGTTCCCCATCTCCGATTTGACTGAAAAAAAAAGTAAAAGTCAGAATTTTTTATGACTCCTCCAGTCAATTATATTATTACTTCGAGACCAAATTCTAATTCGTTGACAAATCGAACTCGGGGTCACTTGAATGCGTACTCAAGGTCAACTGCAAGAAATATATTGAAAGTGACATGAATTTGCTTTGAAACGAAACGACGACGAGACTGACATATTCCAAACTTTCTGTTGTTCTATTTAAAATCCAATGTAATCGTTGAAAAATAAACTTGAAAACATGCATGCAACAAGAACATTTTCTCAAAATTATTTAAAAATACGTACACGCGAAAGTCGACAGTTACATAAACGTATTCAAAGGAGTAGAGAATCAAGTACAAATAGTTTTTTAGTTACATTTTTTTAGTGGACGAAATTCTGACCAGTTTAGTGCAGAATCAGAATCTCCTGTAACTTCATAATCCAACCAAAATCGGCGAGCAAAATCAGTGGACTCAAATGACACTGATGCTAAATATCCAGATTTGCCAGATGACGTCGACGCCTGCATCATCGTAAATACTGTCAGTCATCAGTGACGATTTGGCTAAAATAGGAAACAAATTGGAAATCCCAAGCCTTCCAGTCAAAACAATCAGTCTGTGTCTGTCGTTTCTCTATTATTATGAGTTTGGTCATCGGATTTTAAAATTAAGAATCAAAATTTTGAAGAATATTCAAAATAACAGTCACAATGTTTTTGTTTACTTTTTACGTGTGTCGAAAAGTCAGCCAGTATGTAGCATTTCCCAATTTCCCACACTTTTCAACGCGCCAAGATAATTTCAAATTAAACGAAAAAGACGCTCAAGAGTTTTCAATGACTCCTTTGTATTTGGAATTAGAAGTTTGTGCATCTTGTTGATTGGCTTACGCTCCAAACACAAGTGATCGTATTTACAACATCAAACTGAAATGTTTAGATCACCACCAAGTGCGGACAATGGTCAAAAATTGACGGTTGTGAAGGGTTTTCTCGTCATTGTCGTTTGTCTTTGAAGAATGAAGGAAGACACGTATTCTATCTAGCCGGTCTTCAAAGAGCAGTTGTGGTGTTTCGGCCATATTTCACGATGATTAAAAATATGTGCCGTTCGTAATCTTTTACCCATGTCACACAAGGACTTAAAACTTATTTATCACACATTGAAGTGCTCTCTCGGGAATTTATATAATGTGCAATGAACATTAACTTATTTTATTCTATTTTGAAAACATGAGGGTGAGCTAGTCAGACATGTAATACGGAAATACGTACAATAAAGAAATATTAAACACAACTAACATTTAGTTGACTCTATTTAGAACGTTGGAACATTATTTGAAAATATCCGTTCGAAGAACACAAGAACCTACAGGGTACAGGGGAATACGCAACGAAATCAATGCAATGCGAGCTGGTAGTAAAGGAAAAATAATAACTTTTGTCATATTTAAAGAAAATAAGACTATTGATAGTTCAGGTTCTGTAGACAAAACGCGAAAATAACAATCATTAAAATATAGTCAATTGGAACGAACGACGATGATTTATTTCTACATACTTTAGTCTATACTGGGGATGTAGCTCAGTGGTAGAGCGTTCGCTTTGCATGTGAAAGGCCCCGGGTTCGATGTGTACTTTGATGTCATTTTTTTTTTACTTCCAGGCATATGACCATATTTTGATTCAGTCTCTAATCAGTGTGAACAGATTCTCTAATATTAAATTCTATACACTATAAATGTATATTTCACTTTTGCCAAGAATGTCCAGATTATTGTGGCTATGGTATTAGGGACAGAGGGGTTACATAGTTATGAACCACCGTGTACATGCCATGCCGTGGTGTGTGTAGTGCTAATGCACTACACAAAAACGCGTGTGGGATGGACAAGGAGATGAATATTTACATTAGAAACTCAGCAATGGGGGTGTAGCTCAGTGGTAGAGCGTCCGCTTTGCATGCGGAAGGCCCCGAGTTCGATCCTCGGTACCTCCACATATTTTTTGTACTTTTTATATCTAATATTGACTCAAATTCATTTATTATATGATTAATAGTCTTTAATTACAATTTTTCGTTACATTTTCCTTTATGTTTGTCTCACAATTTGTACTAGACTAGATATAACAAAAAGTGAAAAGCTTTCATCTTTTATTTCTTAGATTTTCCTCAGGATGAAATAATAATTGTAAAAAGAATTTTAATATTTTCTGAATTAATTTCAGAAAAATTCTACATGGGTCTAGAAAAAAAAGATTAAATTTAATTCTGTGTATAAGGACATTGCAATATGAGGCAAAAAGTAATAGAAAATATCACGATACGTCCATAATTAAGGGCGTAAACTATTACAATTACGTCAAAAAAGTCAGGAAGATCGTCAGATCGTGAAATAAAATATCAAAATAAAATAAACTGTAACAAGAATTCTCTAAATTAAATTAAATTAAAAAATAAAGGAATTCGACTAAATTGATTGGAGGATTATTTATTTACACACGTTAGACCGCGTGATAAAGAACAACATAAACTCTACAAATATAAATTGTCCGATCTGAATTGTAATCCTCCGAATTTGTATTACACAATTTTAAAAAAAAAAAATATTAATTTATTTTAAAAATAAATTTAATCGTCGTCGTCTAAACAAAGATTGCCCGGTGGACACCGAATACATAATTGTGAATTGGTTCAGCACAAGATGATAAAGAACATTGAAGATTAGTATGAGTAGGTATATTAGTTTGTAAATGATAGAACTACGAGCTACATAATAATTATAAGTATGTCGGTTCGGTACTAACACTTAGTACTTATAGTAAGTACTTATAATAATCGGACAATATAATATAACCCGTACATTAAACATAATTTGAAATTCCAAAACCTTGTGAATTCAAGATAAATAAAGATATATAAAAAATCAAACTCTCTTGAGATATAATTACGAGGTTATGTTTGCTTAAAGGAAATTGCAAAACTTGATAAATTATACATACCGTAAAATCTGGAATGGTAGAACGGTGTCCACTATTTAAAGACGACGGCTCGGGACCGGCTCACTATTTGGACCCGCCTATTAATTACTACGCAAAATTTCTGCTTATTCCAAATAATCTGATATCGTGAATCAGAATTGAAGTCAACCTTTCATTATCACTGCAAACTGTCACTGTCATAAAATCCGGAAGATAGAAGTTTCCTCTGCATGTTTGACAGCTTCAAATTTTAATGTATTCAGAAACTCGGTTTTTTTAGATATTTTTGAGAAGGACTGATGACTGAACGAAAAATGCTGAATCAAAGGTTTCCCCGGTTAACCTACCCATTGAGTGCTTCGCTTTTACACCCGCTCACTATTCAACACCAGCCTACTATTTGGGATTTTTACGGTAAATAGAAAACACTATACACAACATTGACTCAACTCAATGAAAATATATGTCGTAGAACAGTAGTATTAAATTGAAAGTCGTAATAAAGGGTTAAGATAATTTCAAAACGGAAGTGAGGAGTAATGGAAACACGATTGTATGTCGTAGGTCGGAACATAAACTTGAAAATTAGTGTAGAAAGCATGAGTAACGTTTGATTAGGCAGCCCCCTGTTTATTTAGCCCTCCAGTAGAATTACCTAAATAAACAAAACCGCCCAACCATTCCTTTGCCCATTGCTCTTGTCTAGCCGGGGAAATTTTTCTTTCAGGCTCGGTCTCCGTGGCTGGAATTACATATTCCTTTGCTAACTGAAGAATAGTGAGACGTCCGACTCCTTCCCTTCTTATATCGTTAAAACTTCCGTGCATGTACACAAGATGTACATGGAAATCTATTAAGACACCGTAAGGGTCAGTATTTTTACTGGCAGCTTCTATACAATCAGGGGTTATCATACGTGAATGACTGGACATGCGAATATGGTCTCTAATTCGCTCATGAACATCACCTGTCCGTCCAATATGACACGCATAGGTGCCCCCACTTTTACACACCTCACAATGCATCACGTACAAGGCTGGTTTTGAGGAACAAGTGAAGCGCTGTCTCAAATATATTGGTGCTGGAGTTCCAATGTTGACAACAGAAGACTTGCTCATGAAGTTATCGCACTGGCAATTTTTTTGACGACATGGGTAAGTGCCAGGCCCGTAATACCCATGTTTGGCATTTTGATTGATTGCATTGATGACATCTAATATATATATTAAAAAAAGCAAATTGTTACTAAATATGTTAATATGTTACATTGGGCA
>JAQFYE010002229.1:0-18883 GCA_034694305.1 Protaphorura glebata | reverse complement strand
ATTAACGCATTCCACTCATCAGTGCCGTTCCGTAGACACCCCACTCGACACAGTTTTTACTATTCGGCCGAATATTCCGTATTCGGTTCGGGACCGAATACGAATATTTTGTTTTCGGTTTTTGCCAAATACCACTATTCGGTCCATCCCTAGAATACGGTTTTGAGATCAGTTTTGAGAGAAAGTTCCATTAGTCATAACTGAAATCCAGCGGAATATGTCAAACCAATTCGAAATTCTCTCAGAACGTCCTGTCTTCCAATCCCATCGATATGGAACCGAACCCATGTATCCCAGGTTGATTAGTTTTCCAGCGAGTTGTATTGTTGGCTCAAAATCCATTTTGTTAATTACAATTACCGTGAGTAATTATTTTGTGAATTTTGAGGAGTGAGACGGAGAAGAGGGTAAATCCGGTCAGTTGTACAGCGCACACTTTTCACCGATTGAAGGAACTTAGATATTCGTGCATTATAATATTCTTCAGAGAGCTAATCACAATTTATGGGAGTATTGCGTAAATTTCTAATAATATAAAACTGCTAAATTATATTTTTGTCCACTGCCGTGCCGTAGGCTCTGTGAAAAACCTCCATTAGAATAAAGTATTTAGGGAATAAAATATGGTTTAACTGTATAAATAATTTAAACACTTAATGTTCAGAGTCTCAACTTTTTATACGTTTTTTTATTACATTAAACTCAAAAAACAAGAAAGAAACAGTTGGAAATGGCTTGTTTACTTCTCGATCGCGTGCACTGGAAAGGTTGTTTCCCTTGTTAAAATATTTGATAACCGAGACTAATTTTTGAAATTCAAGTGTCTAAATAGCTTAGAATATATTGAAGCATAGCAATGGAGACCGCTCCTCGGGTATTGGTTTTATAACGTTGGCCAATGCTGGCTACCTATGATTGATTAGTGGGCACTTGGGTTAATAATATGGAAAATTGATACAATCATGTGTAGAATCTACTCGCTAAAAACTATAGCTCATGAATAGCCTGTTTCAATAAACTGTCGAGGAAGAAACGGACGAATGAAACTCAAAGGCGGAATCTTCGGTTTTAAATTTTCCGCGTAATCGGAATCGATTTGGTCTGCGCTCATGGCTTGAATAATATGTATGGATTCTATGCGACTGAACGTAACGTATGATAATTCTTATATGCATGTTAAATAAACGAACAAACACCCAAAACAATTATTCCATTTCGTGACAATAAACGATTACATCTCCAATGCTCTCCCTCACTATATGCAAAATAGGCTAGACGTTTGTACAGACTCATCAATTGACATGTATGTTAGACTATTCGGTTCACTTAATTAATGATTAATGAAGGTCAAATTGAGATGAAATATTTTGCTAACCACACCCAAAATATAAGACCCGGGTATCCTAGTCGTACTACCCGATTCATCTTCTCACTGTATTTTTGCTCATTACTCCCAAAACTTGAGTGGCAAAATAATATTAAAATTACTACTAGTATTTCGGTTTCATTATTGTTACTTCTTCAGAAAATGACTTTCCTGTTAATCACATTTGTACTTCTTGGGCTAATCGCTTTCATTGCTGGAAAACAATTACCAGGTCAAACAGAATTCTTAGCGGCAGATCTTCGTCTTCAAGATTTGAGCAAACTAAAATACAATGACGCCTGTTCCTACCAACACGGAAAGAAGATGGAAGAAATTGGGATGAAAATTTTAGACATGATGTTTGAATTAAATTTTACTCAATTCCAATCAATTGCCAATGAAATGAATAATCTCACAAGCAATTCTGACAAGTTCTGCAACGCAGCGGGAAATCTACGATGTAATTCAAGTGGAATATGTGATTGTTCCAAAGGACAAGTTGCTGGGATTAAAATTTTATCCGTTCGGGAAAAAGGAAAATGTCGGATAGCATCTCATTTTGGGTGTGGACCGGAAAAATTTCCAGGATTTGGTTTCAAACTACCTGATTTAAAATGCGAGTCAAGGTCAAAATGTATTATAAAAAAGGTTGGGATTGAGTGTAATCAAGAAAATGTAGAGAAGGAGTTATTAGATTCATTTGGTGGACCTGATAAAATTGAAAGTGATTCAAGAGGCTTCATGAATCATACAAAAAATAAAATGGCGGCTGGGTTTTGTGTTTGCAGCGGGGCTGTCACAAGATGGGGGTCAGTGTACATCGGGATTGTTGGATATTTGTTGATCCATTATTTTGAGGTTAATAGTGTTTTATTTCAGTTCTACTAATTAGTTTAAATTTTTAATTAATTAATTAACTTGAAAGCAATTAACTTTTAAGAAAATGAGATTTCGAGAATAACAATATTCAAACACAGTATAGTTAAGTGTGTGTGACTTGCCTTATGAAATTATATAGCGGAGTTATGGAATGTGACAAAGGAAGCTTATGGAGTAGTTTAATTACATTTGCAATTAATTGGAGCAAAAATGTCATCTTAAATACAGATCCATGTCTTTTTGTAATACGTCGTCTTTTATTCAGTAAAACGTATAACACAATTTAAAGATTTCACAAAATTCGGATAGTTATTATCAGACTCGAATTAATAAAATTTATTTCATAAAGAAAATGAGATGGAGTTCGTAGATTGATTCGATGATCCGGGCTAATTTGTAGATGTTTGAATTCCAAGAGTGGCAACGTCATGCGCTGTAGGGCGTGCGATATCGCTGTAATTGGGTGGAAAGTCTGTACAAATTTTGGACTCATTGTCTCCGTCTGCGGCCTGGGATTCCATTATGGGGTTAGTAATCACAATAACGCCCGGGGCAAGAGCAGGCACCCCTGTCCTCGGCAGAGGCAGCACATTCACCTTCGGCTGGGAAATTTTACGAGTGAATGCGTACATCACGTACCACACGTATGCGTGGCAAATGATGGCAGCAATTATGAAACTGCTTATACCATGCGGCAATTGGCGTTGAAGTCCACTGTTGTCATGGGAGGCTATGTCATAAATGGCATAGTTCCAGACTCCACAACCGACAAGTCCGAGGACCAACCATATCCGGAGAGCAGTCAAATGTTCCTGAAAATCATTTCCAAATTAAAAAATTCTTTTCATGTCAACCACAAATCGTATACTTTTGGTAAGAGACTTAGCTGGCGTGGAGCTAAAATGAAATATACCTTACCATAAACAATCCTGCAATGAGAACAGCATTAACGATGAGGTTGAATATGAGTCCAATGAAGATATTGCTGATCGTACTGTAACTGCTTTGAATTTCAACCCCATTGTCTGTCGGGATTAATCATACAATAATAATTATTAAATCATATTCGAAATTACAAAGTATCAGAGTATCGGTGGATTTTTTTCTTACTTTGATTTGATAGTAAAGTAACTCGTTGGAAGTATACAAGCACCATGATATACCCAGAAAACTGTTAAGTTTTTAATTTGCGGATTAATTAATCGGCTAATTTTGAATCAAGCATTACTAAGTTGATATCTCACGGTATGAATGGCAGCCAGAATTACTGCTCCATATACCAAGCCGCACAGTCCTCCACAAAATGGATGCGGAAGTTTCATAGTCTTTTATCGATTTCGTTTCCTGAAAATCAAAGCAAAGCGGCGTTGGTTTCTTGATTTGTTCTGAAAGGCTCTCAGGACAACTGTTGAGGAGTGAGTGATTTTTGCAGGTCGGGTTAGCGTTTTTATACCCTATTTGGCCAGGTCACCGAAAATTCGAGAGCAGCAAGTGAAACTATTGACGGAGTAATAAAATTATAGAAAGTGATTTTATTTTAGTTCAAAAACAATGAGAGCCATTAAGTTTTACTAGGTATTTTAATTACAATCAACCATGCCGATTTCTAAAAGTTGAAAGTCGATATCGCTTTCGGAAGAAAGTCAATTTCAAGTCAAATCATGGCCCCATTCTTCCTATTGAAATACAAAACTAACGGCGCCGTCCGAGCTGCTTGCACAAATTTGGGCTTTCAATGATTTATTGAATTGGCGAGGAATTTTGAGATTGGAAATAATCTCGTATTTTATTTTTTCCACGATTTAAGGGACATGGTGGAGTAAAACTGTACTTTGCTTAGTCGATTTTATTTGTCACCAACACATGAAAATTGATTTATCAATAAGTGTCGGCCCTTCGGAGACAAACTGAAATAAAGTCCCTACACATGAATATAAAAGAGTTCGTAGATTGAGTACTCATTGGACTCATAATACTTATCATCTGTTAAAAAAAAACATTCCGTCTTGACTGTAACATCGATTTTTATTCCAAGTTAAACAATAGTGCGGGTTGGTAGGGACACCCTGTATTTCGTCATCGCACATGTCCAAGTCTTAGTTAACAAAGTAAAATACTAATAAATTTATGGAAGGCTCTGATATTTTACAAAAACTATGTTTCCTGCCAGAAAATAATACTCCAATTTTTCTCCTGCGATTGCATGTGACCCTGACCCTACCGAAGTAACTGGTTATCCATTGCCACTTGTAGTCAGAATATCCTCGTAAACTACTAACGCAAAATAGAAGTGAAAGTATTTTTAACAATTTAACGAAGACATTCGACACTCCGTTGTCAAAAAGTTGGAGGGGAGATTAATTGAAATAAAAGTTAACACGTACAAAATTTATTTTTTATTTTCGGCTATAGTTCGACACCAGGTCCATTTAAAATCAATCTTGTCCGTCGTTGGAATTTTAGTTGCCTGGTTTGAAGACATATTATACAATTAATAATATAGTTTTTACATAAAATTTTGAATTAACAGTTAACTGTAATTCTATTACAATAATTAACGGCAGCCAATGGACTTTCAAATAAAAATGGACAGGTATCAAGCTAAAACTCAATATAACGATGGGTGACGAAATATTATTTTCCACAGATATCGTTGTATACTAGACTAAAACCAAAGAGAGTAAACAAGGTGATTTCAGTTTTCAAGAGGTCTCAATTCGTGTCAACAAACTAAAAAAACAATCCCTGGTCGCAAATCACTGTTTTGAGCCCAATGTAATCAGATGGAAATGCAGTCCGTAATTTTATTCAATTTGATTTGGTTGTTACGGGAGACAGCAGTGAGACCTCCCGGAAAAGGAAATCACCTTGTCTACTCTTCCTGACTAAAACATTAGTACCTGGTTAATAAAAATTCCGTATAAATAATGAAATTTAAAAAAAAGTTATATTTTTTCTATTCTTTCTTAATTTATTCAGGATGACATAATTTTCACCATCAATGGCTGCAAACCGGAACTTATATAAGAAAAATCTGAATACGGATGAAAATATTCCCGAAAGTGAAAATTCTTTACCGAAAATTTGTAGTCGTTACTAAACTTGAAACTGAATTCGTACTGAGAAGTATTGAAAATTAGGATGTGTCAAAGAATTTTAGGTTTTAATTGTTTCTCCCATTCTAAATCAGATTTATTTATATTTATTTGTAATCCAAATACAATTCAAAAAAGTACTCAAAATCAGGATAGTAACAAAATTAGAATTTCTCGTGTACAGTTATAAAGGTTTTTAAAACCACGTTGAACATAAGAAAATTGAGTTCTTTAACCCTTTAACGGGTATCCACGTATATATACGTGCTGTGAATCGGAGCTCCTGGAGGGAGAACATAAAATTAAAAAATGGCCCGCCCGGGTATACACGTATATATACGTGTGTCCTCATTCGGGGAATCACGTATATATACGTTGGGTTCCATTTGGGGATGCACGTATAAATACGTATTGTACGTTTATTGTACAAAAGCATAGACATAAACTCCAAGAACGAATTTCTATGAGTTTTCCGATGAATGCCATGCTCTCTCTTAACATTTTGATACCGGGTTCATTTAAATACAACAGAAACTTCGTGCTGTGGAGAATTTAGAACTTTAATTTTTTTCAACAGTTAAAATTTCGTGTGTTACTGTCGGCGGTTAAAATATTACGCTATTTGACTAATTGTGACATAGGCTCAGCTATGCTACAAAATTCGAATTCTGACCACTACGGATATGCAAAATTTTAAAATCAGACGAAACCAGAAATAACATTGTTATGCTTGCGTAGTTACTGATAGCAACCGAGCTATTTTCAGTCACGCGGGGCATACTTTAAACCAATTTAGTAAAAGCCACATTTAAAAATTGGACAGTAGCAAAAATAACATTGTTATGTTTCCGTAGTTATCAGTAGCAACGAAGCTATTTTCACTCACGTGGGGCATCACTTTACACAAAATTACTATGAGTCACATTTAAAAATTGGACAGTAGCAAAATAACATTGTTATGTTTCCGTAGTTACCAGAAGCAACCAAGCTATTTTCAATCACGAGGGACGTGGGTCATCATTTTACTCAAAATTACTATGAGTCACATTTAAAAATTGGACAGTAGCAAAAATAACATTGTTACGTTTCCTTAGTTACTCATAGCAACTAGCAACCAAGCTATTTTCACCCCACGGCGCATAGCTTTACTCTAATTATTTTTACTATAGATGGGATTTCAAAATTTCCCAAAAATGAAAAAACAGTGTTGCCATGGCAACACGTAGCAACAAGTGACGCCTGCTCATCACACTGTTCATAGTCATAACTATGGAATTCAAATGTTTTGTAGAGAAAGTTATTATGCAACCAAAGATACGCCCGAACAACGATAGCCAGAGTAACCCATAGCAACGGTTCGACGGCGTGCAGTGTTCTTTAAAATTAAGTATAACTGAAATCATGTACAAATACAGTGTGATATAAAATACAACTTCCTTACTGATAATTAAAAATTAGGAGCTAACGATGAGAGATTGGATTTTGAATAACGAAACACGTCGCGTCTCCTCAGAGAGTGGATAGCGTTGAGAGTTGAGATTTTGGTCTACGGTGAGGGCGATATCCGATCATGGACTTAGACTACTATATTTCCATCCCCATCAGGGGAAATTCAACAGAGAAATGTGGAAATATTTTGAAAAAAAGGTATACACATGACGTAGCAGTACAAAATGATTTATTTGAAGCCCGGGATGATCAGTACTGGAGGACGCTACCCTCCCAGCCAAGAGGACCTCGAACGATTAGAGCGTACTAATACTCCAACCAGACAAATATTTCAAATCTAAACGTATGTTTAAACTTCACCACCAGATTCCCACAAGTGCTTTCTGAAAGTTCTAAACCGTTAATCGACATTTTTGAAATAGTTGTTTTTGTCAGACAATTTCGGTGTCGCATGTTCTCAGAAAACGTCGATCCATGACTCAAAATTTTCAAAAGGCATTGAGAATTTGGTGTAGGAGTTCGTTTTTTCAAAATTTTGAAGTTTTAATGGCCTTTCAGACGGAAGACCATGAAGAAACGGGTGAAAGACATCGAATAACCGATTTCTTATTTTCCGCCTCACGTTGCGCGCGAACGCGTTTTCAGATGAAGCTGAAAGATGTTGTTTGAGGACAATCACATTCACAGGATGGGGATCAATATCTACATCGGGATTGTTGGATATTTGTTGCTTCGTTAAATTTGAGTTTAATAAGGTCTTATTTTAGACAATTTTTAGTTTCAATTTTTAATTCGTTAATTCAGAATGAACTAATTTTTAAGAAATTGGCGTAAGCGTGTTCCTGCCTTATATAAAACTACATATAGCTTTCTTTGCTAGGAATGTGACGAAGGAAGTTTATGGAGTTCAAAATTACATTTACCATTAATTGGAACGAAATTGACATTTTAAATATTAGTATTTTATGGAATGTATATATGTGCAAATGCAGTCCAGATTTCACGTCTTTTGATGAATGTGTTCGTTCTGGCGATCATACTTAGTTTGCAGTGACAAGGGAACGTTCTTTAGTCTTGTCAAAATTCTCTTTCACACTTAAATAAATAGTTTTACCAGCCTGTAAGTTTTTGTAATATTTACCAGAAATATTTTGTTTTTAATAATATTTTATATTTCCGCAAATTTCTCATACAAATGGATGAAATATTTTTATTTGTGCTGACGACACACCATAATAGAACTATTAGAACATCCAACGACTATCTTGAGGAGTTAAGAATTGCGAGGATTGGGTTGGAAAGTAAGGAAATTTGAGTTGACAGAGTGGGTGTTTCTTTCGAAAATAAATGGCTTCTTGGGATGATCCCCAATTACAATTAGCGGAAGACACGTCGATTGACAAATTCATTAATTGCAGCTCATCCGCCATGAATTTCAGGATATCCTTTGTTAACTGAAAAACAAATCAAAAATCAAACTAACCGTCACAGACATATTCATTAATTATGTATTATAAGGTACAGGGTGGTTAGAGACCAACGAATCACACATTACATAAGATCTTCAAAGTTAAACCACAATGGGTTGTGAACAACCTTATAATTTACACTATAGTACTTCAATACCGCTCAGTTGCCACGTGACTTACATAAGGAGATGGACCGATGAGCTGAATGGTCCTCAAGGACTTGCACTTCAAAAGTCCAAAAATGAATGACAGGTTGGAAATCTGGTGAGCGGAGATGGTAATTCGTTTTAATCCTAAAAAATAATCAACATTTGGTTAGTCCAATTAGGTGTCCAGTTGATAAGGTGAGAAATACATTTTTTTATAGAGTAGAGGTAACTTACCAGTAAAGAGGTCCGTCGATGATTTCTAATATTTCCAATTTTGTAGCGTTTTCTAAAATCGGTATAAAAATTAAAAATTCTGGAACATTCGAAATGGACAAACTCTTGAGCTTTGACCAATTCACGTCGTAAGATTCAAAAGGCAGTTTCAGAACAACTCGACTACTCTCGTCGTTAATTTCCAAACCAAAACTTTCGCAGTTTTTAGAATGTTGAGCAAGAAATGACAGAAATTTGTCCATAAATTCGGCCCCAATTTCTTGATTGTCGCTTCCGATCACAAATATGATGTCTTTCGATTGATCCTCAAAGGACTCCATGAATTTAATCAGGATGGGCTCGGATTGGACGGAGAATTTGATTTTGAATCGTTGAAATCCACAATATCCAGTCTCGCTGTTCAAATATTCATTGAGTCGTTCTTCGTCGGATAGACAAATTCGAACTTTGGGGTTCAAGGAATTATTTTTCATTTGAAGCAAGGAAATGTTGTTCCAATCTTGACACAATAAACGACAAATCTTCAAGTGTTTCAAATCCAAGTCATTGAAAATGAGTTGAAGCACCTGGTTGGAAAGAAAATTGGAAAACATTTGGAACAACTCATTTCTTTATGAAACCAATTACTAAATATTCATTTAAAAGCAGGTTGGAAAAAATCACGATTTATCGCATGATTTAATCAAATAAATCAGACTTATATGATTAAATCGGAAAGGAATAAAAATTAATGTTTTAAATCTAAAAATCCGATTTTGATTTAAATCATAAAGATTCTGCGCATGTACAATTTCATTTTCCTTCCTAGCCGAGATTACGTGAAAATTTGAAAGAATGAAAAGAGTTGTCGGAATTGTACGTCGACATTTGGTTTGTTCGGAAAACTCGATCGGTTACCATCTGATTAAAATATGTTTACATGTGCATGAATTTGAAAGGTAACTAGACGTCCGAAAATCGTTTGATTTTAATCAATCGATTTAAATCAATCTAACCCAGGTAGGTGATGGAATTTTGGAATTTTGATTTTTTTGATTATTTAAATCAACAAAAAAATCATTTTGACTTAAATCGGATTAAATCACGTGATTTAAATCAATCAATTTAAATCAATGATCAATTCAACCCTTTTTAAAAGTCAACTCAAATTTGAAATTCATGATCCGAATGTTGAGAACACACTACAATTACTGACCACGATGCAATATAAATAATGAATTAACTAATTAAATTGTCGATTTCAAGGAGTCCAACCTATTCATTAATAATTCTTCCCGTCGTTCATTAAAAAACAGATGTAGTAAATGATGAGAACGACTTATCTGAAGTTACGAAATGATCAGATAAAAAATACACTTGTGATAAAATTTTGAATTAATTAATCAATTTAATTTAATCAATTACTCTTAACTCACCGGAGGGCAAAGTAATGGATGACCTAATTCAAATCCTGTTTTTGTGTTACTTTGCGTCTTATTCCAGTTGTGAAATGACTTCGCCGCACGTCGACGTCCCATTTTGTCAATTTTTAATTAGTATTAGTGTGAGTAATTAACTAAAATTTTGTGGGAAATTAAAACCAAACCAAAAAGTAATATATTTTGAAACTTTCTCCTTTTCGTGCAAGAATTCAGCAGTCTCCGCCCTCCTTCCTCCTTGCCCCGTTCAGCCTCCTTTATAATATGTTTAAGTTTTCCCAATATCTTGATCGTCTTATTTTCCAGACACGCAAACGAGTTATAATGCAATAATAGTAGGCACTTAGTTTTGCTGGAGTGATAGGGCACTACCGGGCATGTAATGTGTGCAATTAAAATAACAAACTGCGCCGCACTACAAGGAATTATTTTCGATTGTACAGGGTGGACGTAACTTTTGCCACCCCCATGCAGCCCAATCTGGGAGAGGTAGACAAAGTGTAAGATATGCAATTTGTAGAGAATCTTACGGAGGATCTAGGGAGCTATTCCGCTTGAAAATCCGATGCGCGTAGCGCCGCTGACGATCGCTTAAGTAAAAATCGGCATAAAAAATGGATTTCAAAAATACAAAAAATATTGACAACTTCCATCCTGGGTAAGTCTACCGCCCAAAAAAAAAGAAAAAAAAAGTGGAGGAGAATTTTCTAAAATAGTCCGACAGAATTTGGATGAAGCAACTTAAAAGATTTCACCATAAGTTATCAAGTGGGTATTTTGGAACGCTGCTTGATACCTTATTTGGAAAACGAAAAGGTATGAAGTAATCATTCATTGGATATTGGATTCACTCATTAAAATTGGAAGTCGCATTCTTGAATGACAACATTCCCGAATAATAGATGCAGAGAATCCTGTACAGTACAGCGTGGATTATACGCGTATCCCAGGATATACAAATACGCAGAAACAAGATCAGATCAAATGGGATCTCAGAAATCATATTTCAGCTCATTCCGAAAACGCGTTCGAGCGCAGCGTACGGCGGAAAATAAAAAATCACACATTCGACGATTTTTGGCCGTTTTCTCATGGTCTTCCTTCTTTTCGCGTGTTTTCAGGAAAAGTGATGAAGTAAAATCGACATGCTCAGAAAATGTCAATCCATTGCTCAAATTTTTCAGAAGGCACTTTTGAATGTGTTGTAGGAGATCGTTTTTTGATATCTTAAAGTTTTCATGACTTCTCAGACGAAAGACCATGAAGGAACGGCTGAATCACATCGAATATTATCCAATTATTAATTATCCAATTATTAATTAATTATCCAATTATTAATTATCCAACCTGGAAGCTCAATGGCGATCATGTTTGTGTCTTGTGTGAACTGTTAAAAAAATTGACTCAAGTGAATGTGTCTCCTCCTTAGATTGAGGGTTAGGTTAATCTTAGGTTATTTAGGATATGTTTTAGTAGTTAAGTATCTATGAATTAGGCTCTGTATTGACGAACATCTTTATACAGTTTTCTGATTTGAAATAAACTTCAAAATAAATAAATAAAAATAACCAATTTATTTTCCGCCGCGCACTGCGTGCGAACTCCCTTTCAGATGGAGCTGAAATATGTTGTCTGTTGACTATCAAAAGATGGAGGCCAATGTACATCATCGGGATTGTTGAATTTTGGTTGCTTTGTTATTTCGGGTTTAATACATAAGATCCTCTTTTAAACTTTTTTTTCTATTATTTTCTAGTTTCAATTTTTAATTCATTAATTTAAGAGGAATTAATTTTTAAGAAAATGAAATTTCGAGTGTAATTGTATTCGCACGCACTGCAGTTAAGCATGTGTGCGCATTATATGCAATTATGGCGTTCTTTGTTACGAATGTGAAGTTTATGGATATCATAACTACATTTACCATTAATTGGAGCAAAAATTGTAATTTTAAATATTAGTATTTTACACAATGAATATTTGTGCAAATATAGTCCAAATTTCATGTCTTTTGAAGAATGTGTTCGTTCTTGTGATACTAACTGGTTTGCAGTGTCTACAGAACGTTTCGTTAACAATTCTTGCCAAATTCTCTTTCTCACTTAAATCAACAGTTTTACCAGCGTTTGAGTTTTTGTAATATTATTAGTAATATTTTGTTTTTATTATTTTTTATATTTTTGTAATTTCTCATATAAATGGATGAAATATTCTGACTTCTGATGACGACACGCCACAGGTTTGGGCCGAAGTTGTCGAATTTTAGCTAAAACGTTTGCCTGCGTGTGTTTGAATGTTAGTACTTGTTGAATGAATTCACGCACGCCTGGAATTATCTAATTTTCTATGTACCATAGACAGAGAGCGGAATAAATAAATAAATTAGCACTGTAAATTTGGATTTCAAACTCAAAGTTGGCAGTTTCCAATATTAGAGATAAAAATATGGAGATTTCTATGAGCTTTGGTCCCGAAGTGGTAAGGATGTATACCGGAAAATACAATAAGTGTCCAGAAACTAGAATCTCCAAATACGTGTGCTACTCTTTAGGAAATCTTATGAGGAAATCAAACTAAGGATGTCCTTGTGAAGTAATGAGTTGAATTAAAGCCTTCAATGTAAATTTTAAAGAAGGAATTATCGGATTCTGCACCGATTTTGGATGGAAATGCGAGATGACAACCATTAATTCGGAATTATTCCTTCCTCTGCTGATTTAAATGCATGTGTGAGTAGTTTTAATAAATATTTTAACGGAGTTTAATTAAAGGTAAGCACTTTCATCCGAGTGCAAATCGAACATTTGGCATTTTAGCTGAGAACCGCCAGATTATTCTGTAAACTTTTCTTGCTCTTTCGTCCTCTCATTTTTGATGAGTTTCTCACATTTAAGACATCTCATTTCTATAGAAAATATTTTCCCATGGCTAAAAAATTGTTACCACTATCATTATCAAACAATTCACAGCCAAAAGATAACTCGAGTTCGATATTTCGTACAGATTCTTGTTAAAAAATTTTTAGATTAAATTATTCAGCAGAGTTTTTCGTCCTAAAAAGATTGGTGGTGCGACGTTATCTTCCCGCATGATTAAATCGGTCTGTTCAGAAGAGGTTGATTGAATTCACTGTCACCGATTTAAATAGGAACACTTGGTTGACACATTCTCTCTCCTGAAATTGCAATTAAACGTCATACAAATTAAACGGGTCAGGTAAGTTGTAAAAATTATTAACTATTTCGAACAAATTTAAATTAGTATTTCCGTTTTTTTCTTATTTTGTCAAAGGTCCGAAAGCTTCAAAAATGGCGTCTGAGAAGTCAATGAGAGAGCCCGTGGACGGAGACCCTACTAAAGTCACTTACGAGGATTTTGAAAGTTGGGATGAGAAAATTTGGCGGAGCAAGGTGAACAATCTTGCATACCCCGCGGACTGGGAACGTGACTGGCCAAAACCGGATCGGAGTATCAAGTATGTTCGCATCGCCGAGATAGTTGGCCCTTATTGGCTTAAAGAAATCAAAGAGCGTCACATGGAGGAATTCAGAGATTTAGTCATTGTAGGGTTAGTCAATTCTATGTATAAAAAGTAGTAGAGTATTTGTGGTAATAACATTCAATGATTGCATGTTGTCCAGGCATGAATGGATACTGGTTGACCCATATTTGGTTGCTGATACTGGCGGGCGATGGATTGTGACTGGGAATTATTTCCACAAGTGGACTTACTACTTTGGATTGGCTGCCATTGGTGTCATGTACTTTTTCCCACTATGGAAGTGTATCTATTTACCCCTCACAGTTTTCAGTACATTTACAGCCGTCGCCTATCACATCTTTCTAAGGGACCCAATCAGTCACTACAAGGTCCTTCATTATGGTTCAATTAATTTTATATGAATTACATAAAATCAAATGAAGGTAAAGAATGACATGTGATTTTGATTTACTTGTTTAACAGGTGGAGCAAAGGAAAGAAATCATTGGTCAATTCCCGATGAAATCTTTCTACCCGCAGAGACCCACAGTTTTCAGACGTCGCTCAAACATCGGAAAACGAATTTTTCACCGGATTGTCTGCCTTCTAAGTTGGTGTGGTGCATACTACGTCATCCAGAACCCGCCACCCCCTTGTTATTGCGGTTGGGGAACGATTGAAAATTTTAAACCAGATCCAGCTCTTCATGACCCATACTACTAAAATACCCTGAATCTTTCAAAAAATCTATGAAATCTTGTATAATTATCAATGAATCGAAAATTATAAAGATGGATTAAAGAGAAATGAAATGTATTTGTTTTTGTCGTAATTTGTATTAAATATTTGAGTTTAATTCACTAATTTTAATATAAAAAATAATTGATTGTTTAAGGTTCGGTGTACTTTGGCCATCTGGGGATTACATTCATAAATTATTAACAGATATTGAGTGCTTAGGGGCCGTTCAAGTATTACATGAGCATGTACCGTGGGTGGGTGGATAGAAAAAACGGGTATCAGGCTCACCAAATACTCGAACGAATTTGGTTTTTTCCTGCTACTCCGATTTTCATTAAATTTAAAAAAAAAATTTAATGTCTCCAGATTTAAAAATGTTGTTCTTGACCGGCTGACTATATTTATAGTTTATGCTGAAACGTACCTTCGTCCACTGTTAATTTTTGGTCATCTTCTCCGATCTTAATTTCTTGCTTCAAGTCGAGTCAAATGGAAATGCGAACGACACAAGACATAGGACAACCATCAAAAACGTGTATCTTCAACTTTATAAAGGTGAGAACACTTTTGAAAGTGAAGGAAGACAAGACCACGGCTGGAAAATATTCCCTCATTTTTTTTTCTTATTATCATTACATCCTATGGACATAAATTCCAGGAATTTGATCCATGTCATGCGTAAATCCGATATGAAATTAAAAATGTGCAAAATGTTAGTCGAAGGGTAGACATTCTCAAAAAAAATCGTGTTGAATTTCTTTAATTAAATTTATTTGACGCCCAAAATGCGAGCAATACCTCCAATTCAAGTGTTCATCGTTCTCTCAGTGAATAGTGAACAGTACATATTTTAACACTTAATAGGATTTTTTTTTGAATTTTTGAATCCTGATACCACCTTTTGGCCTCATTAGATTGCCTGGGCTAAAATTTTGAGAATAAAAATAATAAAATGACTTTTTTAATGATTTGAAAAGTAGAAATGGATTCTTGTATAAAGTAAGCAATATCCAGTATGCCCGCATGGGTATCCCTCATACCGACTGGTTTATGTGTAAATGCATTTCCAAACAAGCGCAATATTTTTTCAAAACCAACAGAAAATATGAATATGTGAAACAGGTTGTACATCCGTATGAACCTACTCAAGTAGTCGGAGCACCAAGAATTCTAATATCTTTCTTTCAAAATACTGTTGTTGCCTTTCCGACATTCGAGTCAATTGGCAAGAGGCAAGTTCTAAGATTTCCTAACAAAAGTTTTTAAAAATTACCTATGTTCGGTTTTTCTTGGAAGGCGGTTCACAAGTTGTTGGTCATAAACTACTTGCCGCTCAATGATGAGAACGAGGTTTCACTAAAGAACAAAGTTTAAAACTGCAAAATATGCCTTTTGGGACTAATTTCATTTTAAAAAAGATAAATGAACACAGCACCAATGTGATTAGAAAAATTGTGAGGTGGTTGGACTCGAAATAAGTCCTTCGTGAAATAAACATGACAAGATTTGTACAGAAACCCAGGCTGACTGTTATGAAATTAAAGATTATGAACTACCCTACAGGTATTGATATATTTTTTTGCGAGACCTGATTCTTGTTCCTTAATTCTCCATTCGTTCCTTAGTTGAGTCGTCATTTTGTAAAGATCTATATAGGCAGTTATTCCGCTTGAAAATCCGTTGCGTGTAGCGGCGCTGACGAGCGCTTAAGTAATTATCGCCATGAAAAAACTTATTTTCAACGGTTATTTGACAAAAACACGCCCAAAATATTTTTTTCAAAATATCTGCCGACGCTATCTTTTTTTGCAATATTTCTATACTATTTTTAAAATTTTGTTTGACTATTGTTTGGAGAAAGTTGACTTTTCGCTTGTAGAGTAATTTCGGTGAGAGAAATAAGCTTTTTCCCTCCACATGCCCTGCCAGCGAAAAATCGAGATTCTCCAATCTGGTGCAACAAGATTTTAAAAATTCCACAATTTTGATGAATGTCTCCGTTCTGGCGATCATAATTAACTTGCGGTGACTAGAGAACGGTCGTTACTAAATATATGAACAATTCTTCTCGAAATTTCCATACTCAATTAAATATACCGTTTCAGAAGCATGTAAGTTTTTGTAATATTTTGTTTTTATTATTATTTTATATATCCGTAATTTCTCATATAAATGGATGGAATATTCTGACTTTTGATGACGACACGCCATGGTAGAACTATTAGAACAATCCATTAACTGTCTTCAAAAGTCAAGAATTGCGAAGATTGGGTTGGAAAGTAAGGAAAGTCGAGTTGATAGAGTGGGTGCTTCGTACAAAAATAGCCGGCCTCATCAGTTGATCCCAAATTACAATCAGTGGAAGAGACGTCGATTGACAAATTCATTAACTCCAACTCATCCGCCATGAATTTCAGAATATCCTTTCTTAACTGAAGAAAAGTAAAAAGTCAAAATAACCGTCACGGAAATATCCAGTTTGTATTAAAATGTACAGGGTGGTTAAAGACCAACGAATCCACTACTTTACATAAGTTGTCTGGACACAATGAGTTATGAACTACCTTGTAATTTACACTATAATAGTACTTCAGTACCGCTCGGTTGCCACGTGACTTACATAAGGAGATGGACCGATGAGCTGAATGGTCCGCAAGGATTTGCACTTCAAAAGTCCAAACATGAAGGACAGGTTGGAAATCTGGTGAGCGGAGAAGGCAAGTCGTTTTATACGAAAAGAAATAATCATCATTTTGTTAGTAACATGCATGGAGGTGAACAGGTGAGAAACAGACTTGGGTCAATTACATTGGTAATTGTAATTTCAATTACAAAATACAATTACAATTACGGAATTGTAATTGTAGTTAATTACTTTCAGAATCCCTGCTGTAATTTGTAATTGTAATTAAATGCTGTAGAAATTGTGTAAAATTGTAATTGTCATTTATAACTGAATTTGTATTTTTCTCAATTACTTTTACAATTACTTAAAGTTTTGACTATCAAATGCAAAGATGTAACTATATGATGTTAGCACACATAAAATCATCATTCCGAGGATGTAATTTGTAATTGTAATTGCATTTTCAATTACAATTACGTAATTGTAACTGAAGTTAATTACTTTTCCATTTTTGTCCACGTAATTTTAATTGTAGTTAATTACTTTCGAAATTTCTCAATGTATTTGTAATTATAATTAATTACATCGATAATATTGCATGTAATTCGTAATTGTAATTGAAATACTTTCATAAGTAGGCGGTAATTAATTACATTTTAAAAATAATTGACCCAAATCTGGTGAGAAATACATTTTATTTTATAGAATAGACGTAACCCACCAGACAAAGCTTGAATCCCATAAATTTCATTCTACTCCCTGTACGTTCCATTTGAATTTTTTGAATGAATGAAGAGAATTTATTTGATATGACCAAAGGCCCATTCAAAGGTGGTTAATTTTTACAGAGAATTTTCCTGCATACCTAGATCCACAGTATAAAATGAAATAAGTTCCATTTGAATTTTTTTCAACCTCATAAACGATAGGCCATTTTAACCCTCTTATTTTAGGGTCATAGTAATCGTTTCCCACGGGTACCGCTCGGAGATCTGTGTCGAACCCAATGATTCCTCTGTCATTCACACCCAGACCGTGTATCCTTAACTCTTCAATCCCCTTCAAATATTTCCAAATAAATCCAGCGTCACTACCATATCTACAATTAATATGAAGTCGATTCAGATTCGGAAAAATGTGTGAAATTTTTCTGAAATTTTCTTCCCTTCCGAGGTTCAATTCCTCACACATTGAAACCAAGTTGAGAAAAATCGTGGCGGTGATTGGATATATTGGCTAATAATAATTTATATATCTTTGGCGACCATTAGTCCAGATGGAGCCGAAATCAATGACCACCAATTGACTGGATATTCGTGACTGAGCTATCCGCTTTGATTTGATTTGATTTGATTCGATTCTTTATTAATGTGTTTACCGACGCATCCTGATACATTTAAGTATAAATAGAATGGCTTAATTCGACAACTCAGCACCAATTTAGAATTTAGATTAAAAACCAATTAATAACCAATAAATATAATGACCAATGCTAAACCTAATTTAAAGATCGCTCCAAGTAGGACATGAGTGGTTTGCACAATTCTTCCTCTTTTCCTTGGGTCTCGCGTATTGCTTCCAACCTGTCATTATATGTGTGCTTTTAGAATTTTCTGGAAGAGTGAAAGTTATTCTTATAGTCCATAATATTTGAAAAGGATCGTCCAGGAATTCAACCCGGGTCCAGAGGATTTATTGTTTTTGATGGTACTGACAAGGGAGAGTCTTTACGTGGGTATCAGGACCATGACCTAAAACCCAGTTTTCTTGATGCATTCACATCCCCTAAGTCTTTTCTGTAGTGTAACTTTTCTGTTCCACTAGGTTGTCCAAAATCCGATTGTATCTCTCCCACGTAATGCAACGCTTTTCTGTCCAGAACTTTTCTCCGGAACTACTGGGCCGATCTGGCTCATATTTTTAATGGAGGCACCCCTGGGGGTGGAGTTGTACAATGACTGCATTTTGACCGTATA
>JAQFYE010002228.1:0-18886 GCA_034694305.1 Protaphorura glebata | reverse complement strand
AGTTGAACAAAAAGTGAGATATCCATTGTGTGGCGAATTCTGTGAAGGATCTAGGGTGCTATTCCGTTTGGAAATCCGAGTGTATAATGAGCGCTTAAATAAAACTGGGCGTGAAAAAACAACGAGAATTAGAATTTTTGAACAGATTTTTGACAAAAACGCGACCAGAATAATTTTTGTTGAAAAATCCGCCGGTGATATCTTCTTTTTCTGTATTATTAAGCATTGTTTTAAATTTCGTCGGTTTAGGAAAAATCGATTTTTTACTTGCGACGCGTTTGGAAGAAATAATGTACGATATTTCAATTTGAAATCAAAATCGACTTTCACCAAGCCAGTAAAGTAACATTTTAAAATATGTTTAAAAATATGGCAAACAACATCATTGGCGAATTTAAATATATATATTGGATGTTGGTGCAGAATCTATAAAAAATCCGATTTCTTAGGTTCTTTCCATGCCAATTTTTATTTAAGCACTCATTAGCGCCGTTACACCAATCGGATTTCCAAGCGGAATAGCTCCATTCCATATATCCTTCATAAGATTCCCTACAAAACACTTACCTATCTCACTTTTTGTTCGACTCCCCCTGATTGGGTTGACGAGGGGCGGGGGCAAGGGTTGCAAACCACCTTGAATTTTAAGTTAACAACGACAGCACACTAAAACTTGAGTAATTTTTGAATAGAACTTGGCCGTCATTTACTTCTTCAGTTTCTGCATCAACCTCTTGTATTTCTATGGAGCCATGCAATGGGTTGTGTCAAAAGTCGGATGGGTCCTTCAAGTAATACATTCATGATATCATGTAGAATTAACTTTTCCCTTGCAACCAGATTTCCACGTTGTTGGTATAATATTGTTGAAAGGTTCAACTATATTTGAGAAAGAAAGTCTGCTTATTTAGAGTTTGAAGTATAAAGCAAAAATCTCCCTTCAAGTAGGTACGCTATATTTATTGTCTACAATTTGAGCAGATCACTGTTGGAACGACGGCCGCAGAAAGTATGAACGCTGCTGCTAATATTTTCATAGGACAAGTAAGACAGAAAAAACATTTGAGAAAAGAGAAATTATAAAATAGTGACATTGAAAGGAAATCAAGCTTAATAATTATTTTTCAGACAGAGGCACCGATTTTAATCAAACCCTTTCTGGCAAAAATGACAGACTCGGAACTCTGTGCTGTTATGACTGGTGGTTTCGCTACCATTGCCGGTATTTTTAATATATGACCGACTCGATGTACACAGCGAGGCGATTAAAATCAATTTTTGAACAGGAAGTGTTATGGCTGCATACATAAGTTTTGGCGTAGACGCTTCTAACCTATTATCAGCTTCAGTTATGGTACTACTTAAGATTAAAGTTTTTATACATAATTAACTACCAAATCCATACAAAAGTCAAAATAAAATAATTTAGGCCGCACCGGCAGCACTTGCCTACTCAAAATTGATATACCCTGAAACTAAAGTTTCGAAAACAACATCAAAGGATATTCAAAGTGGCTCAATCAAGTATACAAATATTAAGCTAAATTAGTTTACAAATTAAATGGGTAGCAGATGCTATTGTTTTAGTTAACTCGCGATTGAATCATTTCGTGTACTTTTTCTCGAGGCCCCAAGGAAATGCGTTAGACGCTGCAGCTCAAGGTGCCGTTCAAGGAGTCATGCTTATCGCGAACATAGCGGCGAACGTGATCGCTTTCATGGCCTTTATCGCATTTCTAAACGCAGTTCTGTCCTGGTTTGGAACTCTGGTAGGACTAGAAGATTTTACATTTGAGGTGAGAATGGCTTGAATCAAGCCGTTATTATCGGGTCATCTTAATAGCGATGCTAAAGATAAATATGCAAAAATAATCGCCCCCCCCCCCCCCCAGTAAATACATGACGATAAATACTCTCAAGCTAATATAACTCTAATAACTAAGATCTGGTTCTAGTACATCCTGAGCCAACTCTTCATTCCGGTAGCCCTGATTATCGGAATCGATTCAGAGGAAGCAGAAAAGGTGGCGTTACTTCTTGGCTTGAAAACGGTCGTGAATGAGTTTGTTGCCTACGAAAAGCTGCTTGAATATCAAAAGAACGATCAACTTTCGGTAAGACACAATTTCATAATCATTTCATAATAGAAATCAGAAAATATTTAATTCTTAAGGTAACCGTTGCAATTATCCGCAGCCAAGAAGTATAGCGGTCGCGACGTACGCTCTTTGTAGTTTTGCCAATATTAGCTCAATTGGGATTCAACTGGGTGGACTTGGTGCAATGTGCCCGGAGCGTCGCTCAGATTTAACAAAAACAATTGGTCGGGCATTCATCGCAGGGTCAATCACCGGACTTTTGAATGCATGTATTGCTGGAACACTTCTGTCTGCTCCAGGCTATCCATCCATCCCCATCAAACAAACGTGAACTTCCAACAAGACTAATTAATTAAAGCACAAAAATGTGATAGTCAAATGAGTCGAATTAAGCTAAATGGATTTCGACCTGTCAAAACTTGAAACAAAAGATACCATGTAAGGTAAATATTGTGTATTCCGTTCTAACCCTCTGGGAACTCTGGACAACTTTATTTTGAAATAATCATGAAACTAATTTTTTCCAATCAAATCTAGTTGTGTTAAAGATCATTTAATTATTGTAAAATGCATAATCTACAGGGTACTTAATTCTAGTAATTAAATTACTGGATTACATTATTACTGCTCTTCGGGTAAACCTTAAATAATGATACGAAATCGGAAGCGGGTATCAGTAAATATAAAGTTCAGGTTGCCTGCCCTGCTGTCAATTTTACAAGTCAAACTGCTCAAGCTACAAATATTTTTAAAAAAATATTAAGTTTATACCCCGGGATTGCATCAATTGCGTGATCTTTTGAATTTTTGCAATGATGTACATGTCATTTTCTGATTAAAAGTTTGTATGCGAAAGCATATAAGTTCATTTACCACGCGAAACAATAGAATTCGCGGAGACAAAACCATTGTTTGTTGATAAGATTATATATTATATAGTCCCGTTAGGTTATCCATAATTTATCTCTGACTCCACACACATTTGGGACAATGGCTGGCCAACTAAATTGTGTACTTCCATCAGAGTAAATGACTGGGTTAGAATTGTATAAAAGGAATAAAAGCTCATGATTTTAAAATACCTTTCAACATTTCTAGTTCTAGAGCCGTCCTTACGTTAAACGGGTTTATAAAATATTGCCCACTTGTCCCTCGGGAAACATGGAACGAACAGAGGGACGTGTTTCTTAAAACAATTAAACCGAATCTGCATGACTTTCTCGCAAAACCTTGCTTTAGAAATTTTTTCCTATTTTTCAGTGCCGTGCCGAGCCGTGTTCTTAGTTTTTCGCGTGTTGTTACGTTAAAATTTATTTCCAAAGTGTTTACATGCGAAAGGAAATCGTTTAGACAAAGATCTTTATTCTGAAATAGTAAAATTAAATGTGCCGCGCTGATCGACAGAAAATTGTGTTACTATTTACTAACAGTATAAATGTATTGATAGGGCCACCAAATCTGATTTAAATCATTCATTAATACACTTGAGTGTTTGGCTGTAAGAATGAGATATTCACAAGGGAGCCCACCAGTGACACCAAGTTCACGCCAAAGTAATAGGGAACACGCTTGCACAAGAACAACTAGTTCAGCGGGTTTTGAAGATGAATATTCAGGAGACTGTCTTCTGAAAAACCTTAATGTCGTAGTTCTCCAGGTAAATACAATAAAAATAATCAAATGGTGTAATTAGTTTCATCAATCATCATTGACCAGTCCTAAACAAATTTTTCCCAAAGTAAGAACATTGTACTTATGGCGGTATAATTCTAACACACCGGAACGTCCGCAATTAACTGCCTCGATAATTAGCTATTCAAAATACTCAAATGTTCCATAGAATGTCTAAGTTTAAATAAACAGTGTTTTGGGTCAGATCAGAATCACCAAATACATCCGCCTTTCAATAAGTCTGAGTACCACGCCAGTAGGGATTCTACTTAAAATGAAAATAAAAAGACTGGCCAGATGAAAAAAAAAGAATTAAATGCCTAATAAAATCCCATTTTTGAAAATAGTACTTAGAAAATCGAGGACTGGAAGCAAGTTACTCTACATTTTGCCGTGAGTGTAACATGAGAGGTGTACCCCTGCCGAAAGAGCTTCCACCACCTTCGTTTCCGTCTATCAACTTTACTACCAGTGACGGAGAGCAATTGTTGAACAATTTCGACGATGAAGAAGGAAAAGAAATGCTCGAAGTATGAAAGAAAAATTCCCAAAGCGATATATAAATACGAAATTTTATAATTGATCCTTATTGAATTTTAGATGTGGACTCAATTTTTAGGCGAAATGGAACCGTCTGAAAAGGACACCATCAATACGATTACATTTTACCTACAAATCTACATGGCCACAATACCGTACCGGCAGAACAAATCCCATGAAGAGAAAGAACGTGGAATGATTGAACTTCGAGACTTTTTTCAACAAAAATCGAACGAATGCACGACGGATGACAATATGTTATCATTATTTGCATTGCCATATGTTCCAGATCCAATGAACCATCCAATTTTTAAAAATATATTTCAAGTTAGCCAGTTATATTCATTAGTATCTCGTTGTTTGTAACCATTTCTTGAAAATCAACTATTTCATATTAGGATCCTTGGCGGGATAAAATTCGTTCCCTAGTTACCAACGTCATCCGCCACCATTTCCAGAGTCGAAGCAATAATCTTAACATTGACTCTTGTTCATGTGAATTGACTCAAATGTTTCTGAAATGGAAGCAAGAAGAATCAAATTGTGACTCAGATGATAATTTGCCACCATCAGTGTCCAAAACATTTTTTAACAAGTGTAATCAAACCGATGAGAGTCAATGTAACGAAGATAAAATTCATAATGCCGATATGATCAATAAGTTCAAAAATTCAGATTTGGAAACGAAAGCTCAATTCAGAAAACAGAACGCCGAAATAGAGAGCTTGAAGAAAAATATTCTGACATACGAAGACCGATATTACAAACTACTCCGTGAGTATTATTTTTTTTAGGGACTGGGTTTCTCAAAGGGAACATCTACCGCAGCGCAGGTATCAATGTGTCCATCTTATTAACCGGAAAGGTCGCCGTTCACGATTTTCGGTCCGGCTAAATTGTAACATCGGTAGAAGAAATTCTGCGCCATAAATATGCATAATTATTCATGTCAACGGCCGTCCCAATCGTTGACCTCTGTCATCCGTCGTTGTACCCTTAAATGTTATTTCACTACTTTCTCCATCCTGAATTGAATAAAAAAGCAGATGGTATTATTTCTGGAATGTGTAAATGTGATGTGATTTGTCCTTCTGAAGGTGTGACGGGAGAAGTGGTGGGTTCGTTGGAGCAAGCTGTTCAAGGCAAAGCCCAGGATATAGAAGAATTAATTCACCGACTTCAACTAGTTTTTCCTGAGTTGTTTCCTTCAGCACTTATCGTTCAAGAAATGGAAAGACAAACAGTTAAGTTTAAATGAGTTCGGCGAGTTCGGCCTCATTAATTGCCTCTGTAAAATATTTCGATGTATCCGTCATTATGTCAGAGTTGTACTCTTATTAAGTACAATCACAGTTATAAGTACATGAGTTGATACTAATATTTAATAGTACTATTTGTGTACGGTACAGAATGCAAAAGCAGGCGCTAACGCTGACCGCAGTTCTAGTCAAGAGGTCAATTCCCACCAATGTGATTTAGAGGAACAACACGACGCCAAAGAACCGGTAAGCCGAAGGAACTAAGTTGAGTACCTGCAAGTGAATCCCTTCCATATATTATCTTATTTTTTTCCAGCGAGGTCAAGCTATTTGTCATTCTAGTAGGAATGACACTTCAGAAAACTTACTCTGTACGAAAGCAAATCAAAATGGTCGGCAAGAACTCCAGGCTCCTGACTTTAATTTCGGAAAACTTTCATCGAACCCAAAAAGAAAAATAGGCGGGGATGAAAATCAAATCACGTCAGAGCAAAAGTTTATTCATGAACCAGAAGATACGACAAAGACGACATGCAGTAAAGCCAGGTTTGTAAATTCACCCGAGGATCTGTGTGAAGTTTCTTAATGAAAGAATATTTTAGTCTTGGCTTTGTCTCTGTAAGTAGAATTTCCTTTTCCCTCACAAACAGGTCAAAAAAAGGAGGAATGCCTGTCACAAAGAGTAATTGCGCTCTCCAACCGGAAGAAGAAATACCAAGAAAGAGCCGTAACACCACAATCGAATTTGAAAAGCATGGCACGCCGTTGCTCCAAATGCTTACAAGTAGTCCTAATGAACATGAACCAGCCGCTAGTAGTAGGAAAAACAATACCAATGCACCGAAAACAAAACGAACAAAATCCCCTCATAATCGTAAATCAGTAAATGCTAAACAACAGCACAGTGAGCAATCGGTGGAAAACTCACATTTAAGTCAAACGAATAGTAAAGGTGGCCCTCGGCGATTCTTGCAAACACAACCACAATTTGCGGGTATTTGTTTACATAATGAACTCTCTCAAGTTTAATTCATCTAGCTACTGAATATGTATTTTCCTTACAGTTCGCTCCGAATCTCATCCGTTAAATAATTATCAACATCCAACAGAACCTTCCGTCGATTCTTGGCAAAATAATGTAATGCCCGCACCGATACTTGACCCAAGACGAAAAGCTGATGCACTCACAAGTGCCAAGTCCCGCGCGATACTTTCACCAAGAAGTACTGAGAGACACATTCCTAAAGCTCCAAGTAGCAAAATCAACGTACAAAGTCAAGGTACTCCTAAAAATTTGGAAGTATCAAAAACGGTATTGCAAAAAAAATCAACAGCTGGACAATCTCGTCGAATCTGCACAGAAAGTCTGGTCGATCATACAAGTCAGTCAAGCGTAACCACCGCAGCACCTGTACCTGTGGCAAGGCAAAGGCGATCCAAACAAAACCTTAGCACCAAGAATTCTGTACCGGAGCCCGCGGTGGAGTTGCCTCCATCAAGGCGGCAAGTAATAGATTCCAAGAAATCGGGTCACGACTCTCACGACCAGAGACCTATCATTCAAAGTTTTCAAAATGTTCCCAGCGGCCAGGGTAGAAAGTAAGTACAATTGCCAGCTTTTGAACAATATGGAAACATCAACGGAGAGAATTTTAAGTAATAACTCCAATATCTGTAACAGGGAGGAAGGAACCCGAACTATAATTTCCAGGAATCCAGGAAATGACAAGACAAATAAACGGGAAGCGTTCACACCGGCGTAAGAATATTTTTCATTGTCAGGAGTCACGACAATTTTCGAGTCAACTGTTCGCTATGTTGGCTCAATGGAATACTTGAGGAATAAGTTTAACAATTATTGTCAATTGCAGGACTAAATCTCAGATTATTTTCAGGGACCTTGAAAGGCGTTGTCAGTGGTTTTCTCGATCGGACTCAGATGTTAGGACTGACGGGTGAGTTTAGTAAGTAGTAATAAAATCTATACATCTCTCTAGTAAAAAGAATCGAATCCACTTATTTTCTACTCTACAGAAGTTCAAGAGAACCTAAACCGTTGCATTCATCCCGGAAACATCAATCGTTTGTAGTTCATTCTCCGTGAATTGATCTCAATGTCAAACTGTGATGCTTCGGAACCCAAATTATTTTTTTCCCACGACGAACTTTGTGGTCCGATTTTTTAATTAAACTGGAATATCAAAATTCACTGAAATAATAAAAATCCTTAAGAAAATAAATTTGATTGGATTTGCTATTTTATTCAGGAAGATTTAGCAATAATTGTAATCGTGATAAATAAAACTCCCAAATATTCCTGTTTTCAGATATTATTGCATCATATTTCATTACAGTAGTGTAAGAAATCACAGTCATAAGACTTAAGCTTTAGAACAAACTCTTGCTTCACATGCTACATAAACATAATCGAAATGAATTACGAAGACAATTAATTGTACATGATATTGATAACTATACTATGAAGTAACATAAGATTAATAATTCAATGTTAAATTAATTTAATCCAACCTATATATTACTATTTATTCAGGTAATTTCTGGTGGTTGTGAAAACGACAATCGTGGCAACAAGTAGAATTCGCGACGAAACTGTATTTTAGCACTTTCTTGTGGAGAGAAGTGAAGAGGAAAAAAATTAAATAAAGTTTTTGTGACAATTTACGTGAACCAATTTTTCGGAATATCGAAAACCCTTATATTTTAATAGGTTTAGCGAGTGAATTTTAAAATTACGTTAAAAGCAAAATTATTTTGTAAATTATTTCATTGGCAATTCAATGCAAAAGCAAGATAAAAATATTAAAGTCGTCCTGCCCTTCCAGAGAGATAATGTTTTAGAATAACTTCAAAACCAGAAGCGATTCATTGATGATTGTTCAGTACATTAGTAGTGTAGTCTTTTAGATTCTCCGCGAGGATTATATGTAGAATAATTTCCTAAGCTATCTAAACTAAACCAGTAAATACAATTATCAAGGACAGTGTTCTTAAACTTTCAAATAACAACGTATCGGTTTCATCTATAATGTTTGGCATATCGAAATCATGAAGCAAAACAAAGTTTTCATGCTACTCCAACTTCTGACCGACGTGATAAGTCGGGTCAGGTAAAAATCGTAAAAGTTGGAATTCCATACAACTTATCCACTGAATGTATCAAAGAAATTTATTTTGGTAGTGCGGTGTTTCGTTAAGTGTCATTGTCATGGTCGATCCTCGAGCATTTGGATTTTGCATACCTCTAGCACTCCATTCTACAAGTTCGTAATCGTAATACGGCCTTGCAAATTAAGTCGTACGGATTGTGGTAATGACGAATAGAAAGCATTAGTTACTTGTTAAGCTTTATTAAAAGGCGTGCTTACTTCTAATACATTAAATATTAAGGCTCACATAATTGTTTCACTGGAAACACCTGTTCCGAACTTCAAGTGTAAAAAATCTAATCACTCTTTTCTCACGAAAGTTCGCCCCCTGTAAAAATAGAAGTATTACATTGAAGTTTAGTAAATAAAAGAGGAAAGGGTATTTAAAGAATAGTAATTGAGTAAAATTCTTACGTGATAGTTTTCTTTTCCACATTTTTGGGTTCGGGTCTAGCACGATTAAGTACTTTCAAAAATTCTGATGTCTTGGCTCTCATTCTTGAGTGAATGTATGCCTTGGAACACTTTAAGTGGTAGTGAAGATAATCACGAAACATATGAATCAAATCAATTGTATTTTCCCTAGCTTCTTTGTTGGTATGCCTTGGGAAGAGGACAAAGGTGATGTAGCCAATGTTGTCGCCAATTTTTGCACCTGTATTTCTTAACTCCAATGGAGGTTCTCGGTGAGAGAATAAAACTTGCGGTGCTGTATGGGACGCTCGGCGACCCTCTCGGAACTCCTGCATAAATACTTTACCAAGGACAACATCATCTTCATCTCGAAAAACAGTACTGAACACGACGGTAACTCGGTCCTCTTGAGCTTCAACATATCTAATGAGATTAGAAAACAGTCAGTGGGTTGTCGTAATTTTCGTAAAAATAATTCAAGTTAGACAAATGTTACAAATTCCTTAACGTCCAAAATCATGAAATTGGTGTGAGCTTAATTTGTGGACCAATTTTAAACACTGTCTACAATCCTCCAAAATAATTATATAAGCAATTAAATTTTCAACGTACAATGTCTCATCGTCTCGATACTGGATGACTGCTCGTCGCTGACCTTCAATTCCCTTTTGTTGAAACTCGAAATACTTCTCAAAAACTGAGGCAAAACAGTTCCTCTTCAACAAGCCGACTCTTTTTACAAGCTCTTCCCAGTCGTTGGGGACATTTTCTAAGTCAAACAGCAATGACACACTGTAACCTGTCAAAAAATCCAAAACATGTGCGTTAATGGCGAATTTATTCTGACAAAAATGATAATCCACAAATACAGATTCTGTGGGCCAATTTAAACCACTTCCCAACTCAGAAGAATTACGGCAGACCATTTGAAGAACTTGAAGCTATATACTCTCTCGTCTCTACGGATAATTATCATTTAATGCTACTTGCCACTAGAACTGGTAAGTGGTAACGAATGAAAAGGTCGTTAAAGTGAGGAAACATCAATACCGAAATGATACAACTGCGCTATTAGAGTAATACTGGAATTAGCGACTACTCAAACTACACTGTAAAAAAGTGTAAAGTAATTATCATGTAAACCTTACCATCTTCAGCCGGGTACAACAAGTAGGTTCCATACTCCCTCTTCAAAAGGTCTTCGGCGCCGTGCTCTTGTAACTGCTTGTAAAATTTTAGGGAGATGCTCACCTGGAATGAAAACGCATTTACTGTTAGCCGTTTCGGTAAATTATAAAAATAAAATCCTCTAATCTGCGATAAAGGAAAAATAATTATAATACGTCTTCTTATAATCGTTCTTCTGAATCTAGAAACTGTTTTGCCTGACTAGAAATACTAAACGAGACAATTTTCATAAATACACTTGTGAATATCCAAAAACCATACTTACTTTAACTTTGGACTTGTCTCCATTATGGCTAGAAATGTGAAAAAGAACGCCGTCGAAGTCCGCCAGCCTAACATCAATGGACTCTGATTTCCCTCTGCAAGAAAATATAATTATCAACAAATTAATAACGGTTCAACAATCTCGAAACTAATCATTGTAAAAATCGAGACCCCTTCCAACAATCACTATCAAGATTTTCAAGATACATGCAGTTTCCACATGGAGTAATACGGGACAAATGAATGGAAATGGAATACTGGTATTCCATTGTTTCCATCTGAACAGGAAACCACGAACCGAATGTCTCAAAATGTCGAAATATTTTATCGCATCATTCTCAGTCGCGCGGGCCGGGGATCGGGGCATCTGATTGATATGATCTGATATACTGATATCTGAAATTCTGTGATTTCACGGAATAATTCGATAATCACCGTGAAAATTCGAATTTCTGACCAGATAACTGGTATTTACAATCCAACCGGATATCTTAAGTCAATTCATTCAATTGATTCTGGATAAGAAATTCCTAAATTTGTCTGATCTGGCTGGTATCCGTCGGTTCCTCGCATTCCGGTTATCATATTCTTATCTGATCCAAAGTATCGGATTTTCATATTAGATATAAATCTGATATCTCATCTCAGCTATGTCGAGACAAAACGCTTCAAACCCGTTATTTCAGTAATGGAATCAAAATCAACTGCTTATTAAATTGTGAATTGTAAACAAAACTGCCAATAAATATCAAATACCACATACCCATTCAATGCATTTTTGAATTTGACAGTGAGTGTGTCCTCCAAAATTCGGTTATTAATTTCAAGAAGAATCATTTTGCGTCGTTACCGATTTAGCTCAGAAAACTGTAAACCGGAGCCGCCGCTGTTGATGGTTGACCGGTGTCCGGTTTTTCTCTTTTTTCGTTGCACTTTTTTGTTCAACTGTTGACCGCTCAAGTCCTTTCCTTGAACCCTCTGACAAACTCCAGAATTCCCGACTTGTCTGTTCCAATCCTCCAATTCCAAATTAGATGAATCAATTCCAAAATCTAAATCCAAGATTTTAAGAATTTTAAACACCACTTGAGTTGAGTTTGACAAGGAAAGAAGAGTTGATTTTTGGGAGGAGAATGTGGACTTTGCAGTGACTCAAAATTCTACCACCACCCATTCCACTGGTGCTGCACAAAACCTTCCAAAACATCAGTCCAGATGGCACCACTACCCAGCTCGGCTTCCTGCCGTGCAGTCGTCCCGCTCTACAATACACAGAAGAGCATGTGAAATCAAAATTTGAATTCTTAAATTCAAAATTTTTATCCGTTTCAAAATTCGAAAGGACACCTATGAATGCAAATATGGTTCAAATATATTTTAAGGTATGATTTGGCGAGAAAATATTTTGAGATAATTTCTCACGTATATCCAGAACTTGATGCGTGTGTAAAAGTACAGTCGAGGTAAATGGTGGTGGAGAAGGACGTCATTTTCGAGGAGTGTTTTGAATTCGTAACTCTGGTCTCCCTTCAAGACGTATAAATCTTTCGCCTTTTACTAAAGATTTCCGTGGAGGGGGGCATTTAATGAGTATTTAAACAATTTTTTGATTGCCTGGCGAAAGCTGGGCTACAAACAAAACAAAGAATAATCTTCAGTAGAATAAGGACTGGATACTGAAAGTCTGGGACCTGGAAAGGTCATACTTGGACTGAAAATCATCTGTATGATTCATAATTATGATACGATTTTGTTCTACAATTATTACTACTTTTAGGTCGAAAATGTGGCAAATATTATATCCGGAAAATAACGCTCGAGCTGATTTCTTGAAATTATGAACTGGATTTTTTTAGTTCTATTGTTTTGGGCTATGAGAATAAAAAACAGTTTAGCTTGTTCAATTTGACTCAATTGGACCTGGAATGGTCATGGACGGAAAATCGACTGTTTTATGATTCATAATTTATTATGATCCGATTTTGCTCTCTACAATTTCTACTACTTTTAGGTCACTTATTTCTAGGAATTAGCATGTTCATTAAAAAAAATGAAAATGTGACAAATATTATATCGTAAACTAGGGCTCAAACTGATTTCTTGAAATTATGAACTGAATTTTTTTTAGTTCTATTGTTTTGGGCTATTATTGTTAAGAAAATAAGAAACAAACAGTAAGCTTGTTCAATTTGACTCAATGAAGGGTTTGTGTATCACTTTTTAACTTAAACAATACATATAGAATTTCATTTTCACATGCTAAAAAATATTGAGAACAAAAGTGCGAAAAGGCAAAAACACCTCAAATTCCTATTCTTTCTAGTTCAATGCATTGGGATGTTTGCATTGGGAATTCATTCCATTCGCCAGTTAAGTGGCGAATTATCTTCCCAGAGTAAATTGGTCATTAACCATACTTCTTACAGTATGGCTGATGCATGCAATTATAATGTAATGAGAAAGCAAAACAATTTGATATTCGGAGGAATTCAACATATTTTTTCAACTTCAGCGTGCATTTTTTCATTCGAATATCCAGAAACATTTGGTCATTCAGTTGAGTGTTTCAGGTTGTGTTATACATATAAAATATAATCAACACAGAGATATTATAATGATGACTTATTACCAAGAAAAATGAAACATTCATTCTGACCCTGTTTTATGTTCCTCTCAAAGATATAACTCGAAATGTAATGAGAAAGCGAAAAAAAAAAACAATATATTATGCCTTATTCCTACCAGCACGCTTTAATTAATCTTCAGGATTAGTCGATATGGTTCTCGAGTACAGTGAATATCTGAATTTGAATTTTGCAGTAGTGATAGTACACATACAGTGTGTCAAATATATTTACACCCCCTTGATACGGAATCGATTTGAATACCCGTATCTTTTGTACCAACGTGAGTTACACTTTGGTAAATATTTTTTTGTGAAGCACATGTGTTTGTGATTAAAATGGTACACATTGCTTATCGGGATAGGAATGCGTACTCCAGCAAGACCAGCCGAATCCTGTCAAAATGGAGAAAGGACGCCACGTGGAAAAAGGTCACATCAGACTACATTTAACCAAATTTACTCTAGAATAGACATGTGACCTTTTTCTGGTCATCAATATTCCACTGGTGGTGGGTTCTAGCCTACCCCTTCCGTTTCACTTTCTTGTCTTTTGATATCAAGTGCTTGGTGCAACTTGGCCGTTGACCCCATGTGTTTTTATCCGATTTTGAATTTTTTAACTGGTTACTGATAATCTAAGCTGGATAATAAGTTTAGGTGCAATTTTTGGTGAAGAAATGTGTAATAATTGTATTGCAACAATTGCAATAATTTTAAATTAATTTCCGCACAATATTTTGGCGGATTTGATTAGACGTCATCCAATTTCTTTCTGGACGGATATGATTCACGTCACAGCTGGCCATTCTCAATCTTTTCACAAAGCTACATACAGTGTACACATTAAAAAAAATTGTTGGATTTTTTTTGTAACCCATGGGTCTTTGATATAAAGTCAAAATCTATTATCTGTGCTTCGGAGAAAGTTCCCGTTTTTTACAATTTCGAATTTTTATTTCCACGGCACAATTTTTTAATACAACCAAATTTCGGCGATTTTAACTATCGATGTTGTGGCATGTGAGAAAAAAATATTGACTGGCATTACTACCGATAATGTACTGGTAGTGAGCGCGTAAGTGAAAAGGGGGTGTAAACTTCTTTGGCGTCTTTTCTCCATTTCGACAGGATTCGGCTGGTCTTGCTGGAGTACGCATTCCTATCCCGATAAGCAATGTGTACCATTTTAATCACAAATACATGTGCTTCACAAAAAAATATTTACCAAAGTGTAACTCATGTTGGTACAAAAGATACGGGTATTCAAATCGATTCGTATCAAGGGGGTGTAAATATATTTGACACACTGTACATATATAGACATAGAAAACATTTTATGCCTCCGTTCGAAGTACATTACTATTCGATGGAGGTTGTATTTTTAAAAACGAAACAATTTACAACTCCTTAACTACTATTAACTTTAAGTATTATTACAATTATTTCAAATTCGGATAAAACAAATTAATTTCAAATTTTAATGGTACGCGCACAGAGCACTTGAATTGTCTAATGCTGCTCGCTTCAGATCCGATATAATATGAATTTTGGAGTTGAATTGTCTCTGGTTACATTCGGTGGTGACAAAAGTTCCTGAAACTTATATGGGCAATGTGAAGCAGTACAATACATGCAGAGAATTCTGGAACTTTCTGCAGCGCCACTTTCGATACTCCCTAGACATCCACACAGAAAATGTAAATGTTGTCGTCTTTGCAAACATCATGTTTCTCGTAATTGTCGAGACCGTTGTACACCCACAGCACCGCACCGGGTTGGTTAGGCCGAATAGTACTTTATCTAACTTTGGTATTGCAGGTATTTCTACAACGGAGAAATGAACAAGTTGATGCTAACAAGGGTCGTTTGAGGAAATAAAAATTTCAACAAATTTTCATCCTTATGAGCCTAGAAAGTCAACCATTTCAAAGAACCTTCGGGTTCAGAACCTTACTGGTTTCACATTTAAACTTCCTTCCAATTCATTGGCTTCATTTTAAGCCGTGTCCCATTCGAATCGGATATTATTCAGTTTCGATGTAAAGATGTAAAGTTAATCTAAAGTGGTGTAAAAAGTTCTATTCTTTCTTTATTTACCTTAGAAATTCATGAATACATACTGCCTACGAAGTTCTTATACTCACATGTCGGAATAATTAGTAATTGCAAGAATGGTTCGACGTTGTTACATTAAGTTATTTCTATCTGGAAAAATCTAATCAATCTATCTTGTTTTTCCGTTTCATTGTATTGTGGTTTATGATTTGTAAAATGTTAGTTCCAGTGAATCGACTAAACTGGAACTCCCAGCTCTTTAGCACTTTCGGTATGAGTGGGTTTGCCCTTTCTTGTATGCTTTCGATGTTTCTTATGTCCTCGGAGAACCGGTGGCAATTCAATATGGACAAGATCCCGATAATACGCTGGAACATGAAGTCCTTTCTCCACCGTTGGTGGAACTTCATACCAAAAATTGACATCTCTAAACTGAGAATTCTTGACGACACATCTTCCTCCGTCCACTACTTGGAGACACAAGTCAGTGTGTTCCAAAATGCCATCTTTCATGAGGGTATCCAACAACTGAAAATAGAAAGGAGGGGTAAGGTTAGTTCAACGGAATTATGTCCTATGTATAAGTTCAACTATCTGTGTATAATGTAAATCTCTTACATCCCAAGTAGCCAATCCGTAGGAATTTCCCCAGAGATAAAGACAACTTATTTTAGTGGATGGTAAAATGGTGAGGAGAGGGTCCAATCCGACCCAAGTTACGTTATTATACGCAATATTCAGACTTCTTAGCCCGGAGTTCTCCAAGTTCGCAACCAAATGTCTTTCATTTGAAAAATATGAAAATTTAGTACATATACGTTGAAGTACGCTTTTTAAACTGATGTTTACTCACAGAACCCCAGGATCTTTGAGACGATTATGATTTAGAATCAAATGCTTCAGATTTTTATTTACTCCAAGGTACACGCCAAGGAGTTTGACCCCGTCAGCTCCTAACTCATTGTTGGCAAGATCCAATGTGACCAATGTTGTATTTAATAAAAGACCATTCATCAAAACAATCATTCCGTCTTCACCCAAATTCCATTTCTGAATGTGAAGTGCTTTGATTGACTTGTTGTCCTGTTTTGATTTCACAAGGTTAAATATTTAAAATTGATTAAGAGCATAACTGTTAATTATGTGCAGCAATAAAATTGAAGTCAGACCCGAATGAAATCGCCTAATTTAGAGCCCATCAGTTCTTCATGCCTTTGAAAGAAGGGGCGATTGAGAATAAGACGTGTTGGTCTGGAAATGAAAGGAAAGTGACCAAGAGCTTCCACCTGAGCTGCAAGGTCATCGTTTTGATCTTCGAGATATTTATCCATCTTTTGAGTTCTGTAGTCTACTATCGTGTTGAAAACTTGCCCGAAAAGGTCTTCCACGAACATATCAGAAACCATGTTGAAGTTGTAGTCAGTCCTTTGAACTTGCTGTATTAAATAACAATTTAACGGTTTATGAGTCTTGAAATGAGTATATTCCTGCATAAAACTTAAATTGTTTTTGAATTTCGTTTACCTATAAATTTCTTTACTTTTATATATGATCTGTCGGATATTTAATTTGTCAAATATTAGTCGTCATAATAATATGTATTTTAGTGACAATGAATTCCGAGGGTACTTTCTGATCCGGCTATACGAGCTTGTTAACGGTCTATGTAATCGTAACGTATAATGCGCAAACTTCCACATGAATACAATCAAGTCAGTAGGCATGAGTGACTTCATTAAACAGTAGTTGTCGCAGCACAATAAAAGGTATTTTAAACGTAACAACCGCAGAATTGCGGTGTCTCAGAACAGATCTGTGTATAGTAGGAAATTATCAACACTTTGCCCTAAAGATGATTCAATAAGACTTATGCTTTCATACCTCCATAATTTTTAAGTACTTTTGAACGGACTTGCCTAAAGTGAAAAATTAATAATTTTCTGAATTCACAAATCATAACTTTAATATACTTTTACGACACTCAATTGACAAAAGCATAGACCAAGTGATAACAATAATACACGTGTGCCTAAACGTAATGCTAATTTCCTTTACTTGGAAGCAAGGACAATATCCCTTGCATTTACTCGTTATGATAGTGACCATCGGAGACCTATAGGCTGAAGAGTTTTAAAAATACGGGTGGAGTGTTCTAGAATGTATGACCAAAAACCAAAACCAAATAAAAGTAAAGTGAAAGTCCTTCATTTGACTTTCACCTTTCTGAATTGCGTCAATGAAAGACACATCCCAATTGTCGCTAGCATTGGAGAAAGCTGGGGCAGTGAGAGAGACGAACTAAATAATCTAAAAATCGCCTTGGATGGTTTGACGTGGTCGTTCGTCATTCCATGACTTCTTCTCGAGCAAGTTTTGGAACTATGTAATGTAAGTATGTACATTTTAAATCAACTAGTCCTTCCTAAGGTAAGTTCAGAATTCATTCAGTTTGAGCTAGAGATATGTGTCTAATCTATGCTCTTCAGCAATACTTCAGATTCAGACATCACGAGATTACTATTTTTTAGGATACACCGTTATAATTTTCTGAATTAGAAAAACAAATTACAAGTTAAGTGTGGGAAACGTAGGGATACGTCGTATATAACCGGAATTTGAATATTTGGATTGTTAGTTCGAAACCTAGCACTGACATCATCATTTGTCTGGCTATATGTCCATTCTTAATGACCAGATACGTGCAAGCAGCCACATTTTCCGTATGTCCAATTACACTCAAATGGAACGGACATCGGTCTCACTTAAGCTTAATTGATTGAAAAATTAATAATAATTGCTCACCGCTGGTTTTTGTCTTCCTTGTTCTGTCCGCTATCTTTTAACAAAAGAGTTTGAGTGAAAGAGTAGAGAACCGTAAGTCGTGAGAATCGATCATAGAAACAGCTGGACTCTTGACGAAGCAATGAACTTTAGTTTCGGCAGGGGTGAGTGTGATAGAAATCGGTTATCTAAGTTAATGAATATAAAGGGCTACCAATTTTTGGGACCATACAATTATAGACACGGAGTTGGTCTAGCAAGATCATCCATTAGAGTTGGTTTTCAACAGGAAGTGCGCATTCTAGAAAATATTGCGTTGATTAACAGCTGAATATCATATCATAAGCGTATCGAAAGTCCAATATAAATATGTGTAAAATTTGTCAGTCAAAAGCCCGTTTTCAATTTTGATCTTCCTTACACTAGCTCTTGCCCGAATAGTAAAACCAGCTTTAAAACAAGTTAGGGAAGTTTGCATCCTGATGGTGGTCTCAATAATTCTAACGTTTCTACCCCCCCCCCCCCTGCTAAAATGCATTCGCCTAAAAGTCAGGTCTGAATTCTGGAAGCGTTGTACTATACTCGTACTATTTGTAACAAATGCTTGAAGCAAAGTGAAAATAATTAAAGAAACTCCAGAGACGAGACGAAGAAGACACATCAATTACTTCGAGTTATCTTCCATCTTCTTGAACTATGTTGTATGTCTCGAAATGTTGGAAAAGTACAAATGACGTATACGTATTCTGAGACGAATGCGTTAGGTTAAACACTTAACCTTTCCCAAGATCTCCGTCTCACGCATCCCGAAAGTCACACACA
>JAQFYE010002227.1:0-18889 GCA_034694305.1 Protaphorura glebata | reverse complement strand
AGTTGGTCAAGGAGTGACGACCTCAATCAACATACTCTCTCTTCCTCAACAATCACATCACGCCATACCTCAACACATCTCAACCTTACTCAACGAGGTTACAGTTAAGTCTATATAAACTCTGAGCAAGACCTGAAAGAACCGTTGTTGTTGTAGTTGTTGTCGCTGTCGTTGCTGTCAGTTGTCGATCAGTCGTAGTCGTAGTTGTAATCATTACCTTACCCTATCTACACCAGCTCTACCAAATCTGTTAGTTCTCTCCGATAAGTTTATTGAACATTCTGTGTTAATCTGCTGATCTATCCTATAATAAATCCGAACTCTTCCACTCTACTTCAGTGAGACTGCCTAATCATTTCATACCGAATTCATTTCGTCAGGACCTTCCCGACCTTACTGATTCACCGATTCACTAATTAGTCAATAAAACATTGAGCCAGAATCGGGGTGCTCGACTGTTCATGAAACTCTAACTCTAACTCGTACAGTCAACATCGAACCCGTGACCGAACACAGTTCCAGCTCGAATCAATACTCCACCACCCCAGTTCTAGTTCAGACACTTTGCTTTGCCCTGTTTCGATCGTTCATTGATCATGGAGAAAATGTGCTCAATTGCTGGTTTGTAATTCTCGTCAGAAGGAATGTAAGCAAAAAGTAGTTGTATGTCGTTTGAAGTTTGAAATGAATGAAATTTGCGAGATATCTTTTACATCCTTTCTGAAGCCTGCAACTATACCACCTGAGGCTCTGCCTCAAGATGACTTGAGTCCAAAAACTTCGTACGTTACATATAGATCTTGAATGCATTTGGTTTTCCATATTTTAGTATGAAATGTTTCAAAGAAACAGAAGATAGTTGGGTACCGTTTAACAAAAGCCGAGTAGAAGACTGCTCCTTTTCCTAGTAAACCATTTACGTTATAATCTAGGAAGTCAGCATTACGGGAATTTCGGGAACTGGAACTGTCAAAACTGTGTAGTCGCGGGTTTCTGTAATTGAGACTATTACTAGTAGAGTTATGTACAGACTTGGTCATAATAGAAGCACTGTTACACTGTACAATGTTGAGTGTGGGTGGTTGAGTGGGCTGGCCGAGTTCCTATTCAATTTGCATGCCTTGGTCAGGTTGGGTTCTCTGGGTACGCTTTTCTTGACGCGCTAAATAGCGTTTTCGTTGAATCTCTTGGGTGACGTCGTCATCTATATAGACTCTGGGTATTGTTTTGAGTTTCTGAGTTCCAGTCTTGCGTTCCATACTCTATCACGTTTCAGTCGGGATTCAAATTGAAGTTTGACATTTCGGTGTTTTCCTGGCATTGGTTTTCCAACACAAGAGACGAATGTGGGTAGACCATCAATTATAGAGAGCTCTCGCATTATGGACGTCACATTTTGCAGCAAATTCAATTTTGACTCCCCCTGCTCCTCTTCCAAGCCTCTTACAATAAGATTGTTTCTTCGCTCCATATTGTCGAGGTTTCTTGCACATTGTTCCATTTTTTCAATATCAGCTTTATTATTTGATGCACGAGGGTTTTGCTTTAATTCTACAAGTTCAGCTCTTAATTTTTGAATATCATCACAATTACCGGCTATTGATGCCTCAGTATCATTCAGTCTTGTGTCAAATGCTGCCATTTTTGAGTCGATTGTGTCAATTTTTGCGTCAGTCGCATCCGATCTCGTGTTTATTTCTTTATTTATAATTTGTATTACATCGTGTAAGGTGATAATTGGTTCTGGTGTATCAGTAGGTTTGCCATTTTGTGCCACTTCCATTATTTCAGGTAGAGTAGTCCACTTTACCGATGGTACGTCTTGGTCAGTGCTATATCCAGTTAAAGTCGGCCATCCAAAAATGGCTGGTATTGTAGACTGTCTAAACGAGCTGGTTGTTTTGATTAGCTTGGCCCCCTCTGGGTGCTCGGTCTCTAGCTTTCGTTTTCTGTCACCGTATCCTGGGACGGGTGTTTTCGGTTCAGGATTTACAAGTCCGGTAGGATCGGGATTCACTTTGTACTTAAAACATTTGCAAGATGCCTAGGCTTTTTGCGAGATGCCGTAATTGGCAAAATGACTACGACATATAAGTCATTATGCCAACGTGTTGTCTAGCACGGGTTACTAAACTTCAGTTTGATAACTTATCCAGTGTAATCAATTAATTATTATGGTCTAGTCCTCACTTTCATCAATATGAGTCTCCCCACATCATTTCAGAATGCTTGCTAATAATTTTTTAAATTATTCGGAAATAGGTCAATTACTGTGTTTATTTTCATTCGCCAGTATTTAAAAGTTAAGTTGAAACATGAAGCACATACGGGAGTCGAGATACGGCAAGCGAAGAAGAGGAATGCAAATGCAATATAACTAGAGGGTTCAAATAAGACCACTCAAGTAACTGGTCTAGCTAGCGGAGTCAGAAGTGTATCGGGTTTAGATTCGGTGGTGGAGAGTACAAATCCTAGTAAGAGCACGATAGCAATGTGTGGTGCGCAACAAGGGAGAGGTGCATTTTTTTATTGCTGAATATTTCAGCTGGATTTTCCATCTGAATGTTTCACCACAGGCACAGAGCGCGGATTTCTCGCCCAATGATACCGCCTGCTGAATTTCTCAGCAGAATGAGATTCTGCTGACTCGTGTCCGAATTTCCTGTTAAAAATTCCAGCAGAATCCTGGCGATTCTAACCAACAGAATTTTGATGAGAATATTTTGATCGGGATCTTACAATCATACGGTTTTTTTATGTGAATTCTACTATAGAGTTTAAAGCTGCTGGCCGAACAAAACTCTTTAAAAAAGTTATACAAGTGAGGCTATTCTTTGACATGTGTCAATGTCAGTAAATGAAGTACTATCGAACGGAAATACTTTTGTACAAAACTGATATTGGTACCATTTTTCGCAGGGCTCCATCAACTTCCAACATGTGGTAGTTAAGAGTGGACGAACCGGAGAACCCTTTCTTACAACATCCTTACGCACGGGATTTCTCACCCGCGTGAATTTGAGATGATGACGGGGCCTACAAAAATCCTTTGCACGTATAGATAACAAAGTCCATGGCAGAACTCCCGGTGTTTATCTTAAATTTCACAAACTGGGGATTAAATTAAATAAATTTGTTTTAGTGGGATGTATTTTTGGCGAGAATATCTATTAGAATGGTATTAGGAAACAATTCACCTTATACCTCTTAGTACTTTAGCCTTGTAATTTTTTAATCGACTTAAATGTACAGAATGCTGTGTGGGTAAATACTTTTTATGTGTGATAGTATACTCTTTATTTGGAAGAAGTGTGCGAAAATGAATAACGAGACGTGAGAGAGGTGTTTCTGCGTGTTTACTTACGACGGACAAGTGCAAATCATTTCCTACACAACATAAAAGTCACAGGGATGAGAGGAATATGCAAAGGGTGCTCCAATTAGTTATGTGCTGTAATTTCACAAGTCTGTCTGCATCACATTTTCTGTAATACAAATGTTTGAAACACCCTGACACCATGAATATGCATTGCACCGACTAATGATTCGCCTTGTAAAAAACCAGCCCCATGTTGGTCGCTCAACACAGGTGGTCGCATGAACAGGTTTGGCCGGAAATATTTATATACTGGTGAATATCCTAAACTTATTTCCCCATAAATGAGATGAGCGACCAGAAAGTTGACCTGCGGTTGGCCTCCCAACGCAGTTGGTCTCTTTCACAGGTTTATAATAGTGAATTATGCGGCCAGAAGGTTAACCCGAAGGTACCCCAGTGGTCTTTCAGTGTGAATGGCCACTCGTTCGGGCATGATTGAATATTTAACAGGTAAGACAGCTGTATCGCAAAACGGCAAAAATTCTGGATCGTTTGGCAGGTCAAACGTGATAGTTTCCCCTCCGAACTCACCAGATTTAGATCGTTTGGACTTTCTCTTTTCTCAAACGAACCAAAATAGACTTCCAGAGTGAAATTTGCCGTTTGCTTAAGGTCCCTATTGCCTACATATTTCTGTTGCCAATTGTCACGTCAGAAATGGCAAATCAGAATGGTCATTTGGCAACAATGCTTCAATTCATTGCGACAGAAATGGAAATATAATGCCATAAAAAGTACAACGTATCAATGACATTAGAAATGTTTCACTGGAGTCTTTGATATACTGTACCATTTTTCAAAGAGATAAACTGGAAATTCGTTTAGCACTGCCGATGTGGGCTGAAATACTGTAGGTAATGCAAGCGGTGACCTTCATTCTTTCGTTCAAGGCGGGGTGATCCATTCGGTAATATCCTCTCCTTCGCCACTTTGGTATAGTCCGATGTTGCCAAACGCCTTATTGCCAATCTGTCCTGCAGTCGAAGATTATGCATCTCACCACACCAAGCAAGGGAAGAAGGAAAAATACTACGGATGTACTGATTTAAAACAGCTATACCAATGCATGCATGCAACATGTCGGGAATAGATTTGCGAATGTTGTCGGAAATGGAAATATATTATTAACTGCCAGTGTGTTTTTTGTAGAATGTATTTCTGACACACCATGTACTCCCAGTCAAGGGGACAAAGATTATGAACAGGATGATACGAATAAGGATTGCATTAAAAATTGCCTCCTCATTAATTATGTACTAGACTGAACAGTCCAGACTGACAATGAAAATGTGCGACACGAATCGATTATGAGAGATCAAATTCAATTTAATTATTTTTCCGCTAGCTTAATTTTCATTCGCCTTTTAGTCACTAATTCCCTATAAGACCAACATTATTTGACATTCAGTCTAATGGCTCTGGTCAATACATTGAGGTCTCGTTCTTCCAACGGTCGAGAGATTAGCTTTGGAATGTGAAGAATTAGAATAACTCAGAGTGTATGCCCTCAATCTTCAGCCATGTACATACCAAACATACCCTATCCCAAGAAGTCCTCTGACATCAACTCACGCAGGCTGTTACTCCCATTACGGACTGGACAATATTCATTCACTTGACTATATGCAAATGCTCGTTGGAAAAACTCTGTGGAAAAACCAACGAGGTCCAGCGGCGAGCAATTTGAATTCGTGCTCCAGAATTGCGAGGGCATGCCACACTGTGACATTTAAAGGAAAAACCGGCCCTCTCTCTTTCCCGCGCTCTACGCTCGACTGAGTTGGCCAGCCGAGCCGAATGCCAACCAATGTAAAACATGAATTTTTGACGACAATTATCTCGGTCAAATCAAAAAATTCTGGTAAAAGCTGGGGATTCTCAAATACTAATGCGATTAACTACTTAAATCTAACTTGTTGAAGCGACAAGTCGTAATGGACGATAATGGAGTCATGGAGTGGATAAAGAAATTTCATGTTTTACCTTAAATTGATGAGGGCACAGGTCAAATCCGGCTCGGGAACTTTATTTTTTTGAAAGACGTAATATTTTTCTAACTTTAACAGCAGAGAATTCTTAGATTTTTTCGAATCTCCGGCGCGTGTTGAAGAAATGAGAAAAAGTGCATAAGTATAAATTCAAAAATCTCGTGGCCGGGGAAAGGTTATTTTTCCAGACTGTGGCATAGGATCGAACCCATGAATAGTGAGATAAGAGAGGGCAAACTTGCTCCATCATACTATGGTGCCCTCGCTCACTAATTCCCTATATAAAGCGAGTACGGGTAATAGATATAATGTTAGATACTTTGATTTTGACAATTTCATGTATTCCCAGTGATCCGCCGCCAGCCAAAAAGCCTTGCAAAAGGCAAGAAACATATTGTAAGTAAACAATCCAAGTTCGTATGACCATAAAAATCAAATGCATCTTAGACCCTCAAAATTTACAACCTTCCGAAAATATGCCGTACTTTTTATTATAGTTGGTTTTACAATAATAAACAGAGTAGGACAGCGAGTTCTTAACTAAAACACGACTTTTTTATAACATCAATTAAATAAATAAACTATAAAATATATGTTGAATAGATTTGTTTAGAAGTTAATATTGTTGGAATAACAAAACACAGAATTGGAATGTTTTGTAAAATTAAAAGATAGAAACGTCATGACCTCTGACTTAATGTATGAAACAATTCAACTTTTTCTTTAGCTTTCAAAATTTTGACTCCGTTACACGATCACTCTACCAACTTGTGTAAATTTGTCTTATGTGCTTTAAGATTTCCGCGGGTACTAAACCACTTGGAACAAACAGTGCAGGGAAATGGCTTCTCTCCCGTGTGGGTTCTTGGATGACTTACAAGAAGACTGGACTTCGTAAACCCCTTCCCATATTCCTTGCAAACATGTGCTTTTTCTCCCATGTGAGTGGTCATGTGGTATCGCAAATGCGACTCGTAGTAAAATTCTTTATTACAAAATCTGCATTGAAAATTCCTTTTGAATTTTGGAGTGAGCACAAAGAGACTGAGCATTGGGAAACGCTTTATTACAATTTTTACACTGAAATGGACATGTATTCGAGTGCATACGACCTACGTGCAATTTCACATGTCCTTCAGATCTATATTTCTCATTACAATGCAGACATGTGTATGTTTTCTCTCGTGTGTGTCACCAAGTGACCTTTCAAAGAAGAAGTGAGTGCATATGTTTTTCCACAGATCTCACATTCATACGGTTTTTCTCCTGTATGAATTCTAATGTGGTCTTCCAGGTGTTGAGCCAAACGAAGCGCCTTGTTACAAAAGTTACACAAGTGGGACTTCTCCTTGACATGTGTGAGTAAATGAGTTTGTAATAATATTTAAACAGATATGCTTTCTTGCCAAATTGACAGTGGTGGGATTTCTCTCCGGTTCCATGAATTCCCAACATGAGAATTCAGCCTAGCCAAGCACGATAGTCCTCTGTTACAAATTTTGCAAAAATGGGATTTCTCTCTTGCGTGGGTACTTTGATGCTGTTGGAGATGATGGGCGCGGGCAAAATTCTTGGTACAGGTTTTACAAGTGTATGGCTTCTCACCCGTATGGGTCCTCAAATGTAGATTTAAACAAAATGATCGTTTACAAAATTCACAGTTAAATGTTTCTGCACCATACACATTTCTGCAATGGCGATGATATTTATGAATAGAAGTGAATGATTTAGAACAGTGGTCACAGGGGAATGAATTCCTAGTAGTACCAATCCTACTCACACATTCCCCGTGATGCTTCTGAACATGTAAACTTAATAAGTCTTGGCGAGTGAATCTTTTGCGCACTTGGAACAACAGTGTGGTTTGGCGCGTCCACGAGATTCATGAAGAAGGAGTCCTGATGGATAACCAAAGGATTCCTTACACCTCCCGCAAGTGTTACTTCCCGTAGAATTGCTCCCCTTTGATCTTTTGACCGTTTGCTTCCGATGAAAATCCCTACATCAAAAAACCCAAAACAATTTCAATAGTACGGAAGGCGGGAAAATTGCAGCCTTTCTATCATTGAAATTAAGCGTTATCATCAGTCAATAATTTATGTCAGCATTGATTCCCTGACTCATCAATTTGCCTAATCTGATTTCTTAAAAAAAATTAATTTCGGTTTCACCGCACTTACCTCGTATCAGGATTTTCCAGTTTTGTCACGAGTACGCGTTCTTCCACATGGGGTCCTAACTTCCAGCTCGTAGAATTGGCACTCAAAAAATTCCGATCACTTCTTATCTTAAAAACCGTAACCATTTCCTCTTGACCCGACTCTGGAATCTTTTGATCCATTTGAATTGAAGTACAGTTAGTATGATTGCAGTTTCCTTTAATGTCTGCCAATTGATATTAGTTAGCACTGAAAAATTAGACAGAGGAATTCTATGTGTGGATATAACAACTGGGCACGGCGACGGAAAATATTGTATTGATTTAAATGTGAAGTGTCAGCAGGCGGACGATATATTTTTAAGACAAGCAGAACGAATGCGAATATAACTCCAACAACAAGGAAGCTGATAAAGAATGAGTTCTGACCCTGCTCGTGCACTGTAAACATGTAGTAATTTATAGAAAGGTAAGAGAGAACAGGGTATTTTGAATGTGTGGTGCGATGCTGCGATGACTCATCTTTCCCTGACTTATCTCATGAAACAGCTTACCCTATTTTTATTTCAAGTATAATACAGTGTGGATCAAAACAAACATTGAGTTTAATATATTTCAGACAGGCCTCTATTTCTTGAATCGAAGGAATGACCCGACCTCTAAGCGAGACTGGCCTGCATTCGAGGCCCGGCCTCTAATCGGGATAATACGGTAATTGGGTCCGTTCTAATTCCATAAATTGGAAGTTAGTACCACAAAGTTGTGACTGAAATTAGCACTAATGGGAATTTTTTACCGGTAGTGAATGAATTGTACATGTGCCTAACTGCTTTCCTTCCATTTTATTTGATGACCGCTTAAAGTGATGTATTTATGGTTAATTGTTTAATTTATTTGTATTGTCCTATTTGATTCGTTTGAATCATCATTAGCTGTAGTAACAAACTTATAATCAGTTTAACTCAGGAACGCGTTCATTTGACAGTCTACTGCTCTGCATATATCTTTGTGACCTTGGATGTACTCCATTGCACTTGAGATTGTGCTGAAATAAATTTTATGGATTATAAAAATAAAATAATTTGTAATAAAACGAAACCGGGACCTCTTTACTTCGATTCCGGCGGTTGAATCTGTTATTTGGTGCCCGACATAAAATAAAGTTTCAAAAGTTAGGCGATCATCAAACTCGAATGCTGTTTAATTAATACTCATAATTTGCATATCAAAATAAATCAGACAGATTTTTAGTTCAATTTACAAGCTTTGCAACGATAAACACAAAATTGCATAGAGACGCGAGTTGTTAAGCGTAATACACAATTTATTTTCTACGTAATTAATTAGAATAATACATTGCAATACATTAGCAAACCTACTAAAGATTTAAAATTTATCAAAAACCCTGAAAGAAAGTGTATTTTCTTTTGATTCACACATTCTGCCGTATAATGCAATATGGCGTGTTGTATAACCTTTCCTCGGATAATGATAAACACAGAACACATTGCAGACAGCGAGTTGTCAAGCAAAATACGCGACTTATTTTCTACGTAACTCAATACAATAATAAATTACAGTACATTATAAAACTAATTAAAGATCAAAATTTGACGAAAAACCATGAAATGAAGTGAATTTCTCGTGGAGCTTAAGATTTCATCGGGTACATCTTATTTGAGGGACTTGAGGTGAATGTTTTCTCTCTTGTCGTGTGAGTCACCAAGTGACGATTTAAAGTAGATGTAAGTGCAAATGTTTTTCCACAGACATTACAGTCGTAGGGCATTTCTCGCATGTGAATTCTAAAATGGCTTGTAAGGTGTTCAGCCCTACTAAACCCCTTGCTACAGAAGTTGCACGAGTAAGGTCTCTCCTTCACATGAGTGAGTAAATGATGTTACAAATTCAGTTTTATTAGAAAGGTCTTCTCGCAAAATTCACATAGGTGGGATTTCTCACCGGTTCCATGAAACAACAACAACAGCGCTTAAGACTCCTTGAACTTGAGAGTCCTTTGCTACAAATCTTGCACACATGGAATTTCTCTTTGGTGTGTATTTTCTGATGCACTTGAAGATTCTGCGTCCTCGAAAATCCTTTCTCACAAATTTTGCAAGTGTATGGTTTCTCACCTGTATGCATCATTGCATGATCATTTAAATCCTTGTTTGTCAAAAATAATTTTTGGCAAAATCCACAAGGATATTTCTTTACACCGTGCACTCCATTATGATGATTGCGTAAACGGTTAATGGAAGAGAATGATTTAAAACAGTTGTCACAAGGGAATAAATTCCCAGTAGTCACTCCATCATAGTGGTGCTTCTTTACATGGAGACTCAGTAAGTCCTGACGAGCAAACCTTCGGCAACATTTGAGGCAGCGGTGAGGTCTGGCGATTCCTCGTGTCTCATGAAGAACGAGTTCAGATGGACATCTATTGGATTTTTTGCATATACCATACGTATTTCCTCCAGAAGAATTATTCCTCCGCAATGTATTCTCCGTTTCCTTCCGGTGAGATTCCCAGCATGAGAGAATGTTTGGAATTAATATGATGAGTACTGACACTAACATTGCAAATAATGTATATTTGTTGAAAATTTCTGTTCCCCGTATTTCTCCTTCTACCCTAACCCCAACTTGTGTGTATATTTTTTCTGGGTATCGGCATTGATTGTGGTGATTATCCTTATTTGTACCTTCCCATTATAAGACAGTCAACTTGTTCACTCTGTGTACTTGAATGCTTTGGATGACACTAAAATAAAGAAACAAACAAAGAAACAAACAAACTACTCAAATTAAGCGTCCCATGATTAACTAGTGGGGCTAATTAGCACACTTTCTCGAATTTTAGGAGTCTTTGCCCTATGTAAATGTCACGTGGAGTATATTTTAATTAAAACGTTGTCCAAAAATTGATCCAAAATTTGTTCGAATACTTTCGAGAACAGAAATTAGAAAGTATTGGGATGATCGTATATATACAAATATGTGTGACTGTTTATTTCTGATTTTCATTTCTAAAAATTCGGATCCAAGAATACTCAACTACACAAAATTTGAATTAAGTTTTTGTGCTTTGACTTACGTCAATAACTTTACCAGAGATAACGGTATTGGTCAGACTCCAGAATCATTAAGACTTCCTCCGGCACCAGACTCGTTGAATTCGGACTCCATTCCAGGTGGGTTTTCAGGATTAGGATTGTCATTTTGAATTGGAGAATTTTTTTTTGACTAATTTGGGGAGCCCAACTTTTCTTTTCACCATTTTAACAAACTTAAATATCCCTGAATACACTGGGTTCTAACTATTTGAAAGCATGTAGGTCACAGGTCACTTCACAATCACAAGGGTCAATCCGAGTGTCAAATAAATTGAATGAGATGGATTTGGCAGTTTTGAAACCACCTCTCTGGGTTAGGCGGATCTGCCAAAGTTGAGCAGTTGGATTGACCAATCAGCCCCGCGCATTCGTACCACATGACTTTCCAGTCGGGCATAATTTAGCAAATTCTGCAAAACTGCTCAACTGCAAAAGTGCCCAACTGCCAGGCATGAAACTGAGTTGCCCTAATGTATTTTCGAATTTTTTTCTTGACGTCTGTCAGGAAGCCCTGGTAACCGAGTTCCCAAACGATTTTGCACAGCCTTTTATTATCGCCTCAGCGCTGTCTGCAAGAAGTACTCGCGGCTTGTATGTGGGATTGCATATCCTCATGGCTTCAAAAACGAATTGATAATCTTTTACTGCTTCGGAAAGACAAACCCCCACGCAGATAGGATGTAACGTCCGGTTCTTCTTAGAATCTTAGAACATCCAATCACTAGTGCCGGGTACCAGCATCGGCTTGAACGGTATCAGATTTCAGTGTTAGTGCATTAACCTGAATAATACGGATTGCGGTTATGACCTCAACAGTTCTACACAGCAGTACGTAATAGAACCATTATATTGGCATTGGGTATTATATTTTTTGGCTTCACAGTATTTGGAAAACAATTATAGAAGGTTTCATGTCCTTCGTCTGTTCCGTATTTACGCCTTAAGTGCCATGCATGTTCAGTTTGAATTTCAGATTTTGATGAACTCATCCACTTGTGAATAAAACGCGCACTCCGCTCTCGTTCAGGTAAGTTTAACATGCATTACATAGAATCATCAAGTATGTCATAAGTTGCCGCACATTTTAATGAGTAGTAATTAAAGGCGGTGATATCATTAGAAATAATAATTCGGCATTATCATTCTTTCACATCTGACTTGTTCAGAACCATGTGCGGCAAATCAAATAAAAATTAAGTCATACACTTCTGAATTATAAATATTCACGTTACATTGAATATTGCAAGTGGTGTCACCAAAACTGACTGAATCGTGAAAAGAGTTCAAGGTAATGAGTGAGAATAAAATAATAATTTGTCAATGTCATTTTCATACTCCAATTGTATAGAAAAACATGTGCGGCTGATGGAAATTGAAATGAACTCATCTAATTCTGACTGAATGGTGTTTTTTCTATTGTATTGCGTATTGAATTTGTTATCAATATCGCTGTACAAATTAAATGAGGTTGCATACAATATGTACGCGTGTTCGTGTAATTTTGAGGTATAAAACCAGTCCGCTCGGCATAACGTTCACACAGAATATTTTGTGCACCGATTTCTTCTGCACGTACACGCAAAAGTCTCAACATAATGGCACATACAAATTTGATTGCTTTCCTATTGGTCATCATTGGAATGACCAATGGATTCGTTCTGCCAAAACAGCAAGTGCAATATTATCGCATTACAGGATTAGACGGCGGGGTACGCCAACAATTTTAATTTCTCTTTATTATTTCACACTATTAGATTAATTTTACTAAACTGAATATAAAATCCAGGTTTTGACAGCACACGCCGGACCTCCCCCGGACGGCCACGCTTACCCAGCGGCTGGTAAGGTTAAAGTTGAACTACTAAACGTGTCCAACAGCGCTCAAGAATGGTCCGCTGAAAACTGGGGATCTGGAGCGAGCCTGTTCTCAAAAGTTAACAATTGGAATGATGTCCGAGTGTATTTCATTTGTCCTTCATGCTTCCCTGTCGATAACTACTGGACGATTGAAGAGACTGGACCTGATGGTTTTGGCGTCATTTCCACAACATTTATTCTAGACGATAAAATCAGCTGCATTATGAATAATGGGTTAAACAAAGATATTACTTTTGGTCTTTGTGATCGCACTCCTGGCTCATCCTCACAATGGAAACTCGTGCCGATTACATCAAACTAGACATTATAGGACGAAAGTGTCAGATCTATCATAATTCGATTGACTATATCGACGTGACAATTAATAAGTGCTTATAAATGTTGTAGATAAATAAATAATTCATTTGTTGCACATGTAACCATTACGTACAGGGTTATACGCCGTTGGATTGATCAGACCAGACTTTGGTGAAACGGCTAAAATATTCTGAAAATTAGATTTTTAAATCTCCTCCTCGTGTTTACATACAACGTTGAATGCGCGGTTTTGGATTGAGCGGAATGCAGACATATGTTTTTGAAATCGATTTGAGCAGTTATTTTCAAAGAGGTGTTCAACTTAATTGTACATATTGTGATTCTTAAGATACCAGGTTGACAATACATATTAGTCATCCTTCACATGGCAGTTGACTTACTGTTGTTGACTCATTTACTGATTCAATTGGTCACAACGGAAATGAATGTGAATACTGTTAGCTAAAACTTTATATTTGATTACAAGCTTCACTGGGTACTCCGAGTAATTTTACACCCAACTAAAAATTATTCATCAAAGCATGCAATGCATTCCTGACACGTGCAGCGTGTGTGAATAAGAATAAATTTCTAAACGAATCTAAATGAACCATTCACACTAGTGTAGTTGGATTTTGATACGGAGGCATTTGATATTTGAACTAATTTGTACTGACATTTGGTAGACGGCATTGGAGATTCAAGGTCTATCATAACCATCTTCTGTCGCATTGTCAATTCGACCCAAATTAGTTTGTTTCGTTGTTTTTGTATGTCCTTAATTTTGTATTTTCATTCAGGTCTACAATTTCCGAAAATGAAGTTCTTTTGGTAGGTTGTAAACTCCAGTATTTAACTAGGACGCGGTTGTATCTAAAATTACGTGTTCAATGTAAGACGACGAAAAATGTGTAAGTTTTCATTATAAAACGAACATTGACTTAAATTAATTACATATGATCAAACGTCAAAACTAAATCACTTGGACTTATAGTGGACGAATCAAAAGACATGTTTTGCGACAACATTTTTTTATTCGAGCCTTCGGAAGCACTTTGCTTTCTAAAATAAAGAAATGGCTTGGCTGTGTCGTTTCCATAATAACCACCCGAGCACCATAGTAGATACAGAAAGTGAATTGGATTGGATTTGAACTAGTAGTTTGCATTTAAGTCATAAACTCCATTATAAATCGCTGGCGCGCGATGTGCATATAAAACAAATGACTTGTTCAGTGTACGCAAAAATTGCATCACTGTACTTATTAAGGTTTGTTATTTCTGTGGATTCGTTATCCTTAGAGAAAAGTCTGGTACTTTCCGACTTAAATTATCTTTCTACCGTATGAACTGGACTACTTCCAGTCTCAGTCCACCACTCCTTTTACTATCAGAATAAAAGTATATTGGAGCAAACACTTCACTGTTCTCTCATGCCTTTTCCGCTTATTTTGGGGAATGCGAGATTCCACCCTCATACAAAATAAACATTGGCGCAGTCGGCAGTTCCAGCGATGAGACAATGATAGAACCTTCAGTGAAGAGGACGGGGCAAATTGGGCATCGTGGAAAGTCGGCTCTTTGGTCAAACACGACCAGAGTCACATCAAATTGGACCATCGGATCCCTTTCCTGTGGCCCAGAGAAGACTTACTAGTCAAACCATTCAAATACAGACGTTGGCGAGTCAGAAGTCATCGTTCCAGTATTTGCAAATGAGGCCTTTCGTGTCTCAAAAATCAAGACTTTCGGGTCAATTTCGAGGCCTTCGTGTCTCAACAATTCAAGACTTTTGGGTCAAAATTTGTGACCACAGCCAAGGTCATCCCACAAAATTGTTTACCACTGTAATCAGTGGACGTGTCATAATTCGTGATCACAGCCAATCGACTTTGGGTCAAATCAAGACTTTCGGGTCAAATCGGGACCTCCGTGTCTCAAAACAATGACGATCTTGCAATGTTTATTTTGTGTGAGAGTGGAATCTCGCATTCCCCAAAATAAGCGGAAAAGGAATGAGAGAACAGTGAAGTGTTTGCTCCAATATACATTTATTCTTATAAGTAAAAGGAGGTGTGGTGTGCCAACTTCAAAGTCAGAAACCGTATTGTTGGTAGAAAAATTACAAAATTTGTCACAACAGCTGACCTGGAAAATTTGGAACAGCATAGACAAACAGCGACTGAATTTGTGAATTGTGTCAAGCGGGTTTTGCCCAAGTTTGTTCCAGCCCAAGTTTTTAATGCCGACCAAGGCGGATTTACTTATGAATCGGAACCTAAACGTACGCTATCCATTAAAGGTGATTTGATTTTCATTTTCGTTTAATAATAAATCATATGGCATCTTTTGTAAAGTAGCAGTTAGTTCGTTCTAATTATTTCTGTTTCGATGAAGTAATTCCATTCTTCGACTCAAAATATCGAAATTTCGGACTAAACAACAATTAAGGGAATTAGGACTAGTTTTGTTGCCGTTACTTTGTACAAGCTTATATATGTAACTGTCTCATATTCAAATTATTAATTTAAGGTGAGCATTCCACATTGGGCCAAGTTACATCATTGAACAAGGTGACACACTCCCACACAATTATGCCAATTGTTACATCAGATGGGTCCTTGTTATCTGCTATGCTCATATGCTTACAAGAGACGGGTGGTGTATTTGTGCCCAGAGTACAACAACAGATTGAGGAATTCAAGTTGGTATATTCCAATGTTGTAATAATGGCAAGCAAGTCCGGTAAAATGGATAAGATTAAAATGAAGGACTGGGTGACTTCTTGCCTGCAACCTCAAATTCAGGGGAACTCTCTACTTTTACTGGACGCGTGGAACGGACAAAAGGATGCAGATATTTTTGAGGCAGTTCAAACTGAATGTACCCGTATGGAAATACCCCCAAAGACAACGCCACTCATCCAACCATTGGATGTGTACTTTTTTAGACAATATAAACTTTTTAGGAAAGGAATAAGTGATAGAGTTTATTTGGATGGTGTTGATGTAGTTCTGCACACGCGGGCTAACATTGTTAAAATGCACTCTCTAATTCACAATCAACTTTGTTCTTAATTTAAATTATATTTGTGTTCACGTATGCAATTACTTATTACTCAATTTCAATGCCTTACTCATTTACTAATTTGAATAAACAAGTAAAAAGTTTTCTCTAAAAAAAATTGTTCAACAAAGTTTCAAGATATGATAAAGTACGCATAGGAGGCATCTGGCTATATTGGGAAATCAGACGAACCGTTCCAAAACGTCATTGAAGTGTGTTTCTCCAATGTTGGAGATTGTGTAATTTCTAATTGTACATGTGTTGGCTTCCTTAAATGTAGCCATTGTGAGGACGACTTGTGCCTGCAGCACTTTTTTGTAGAACTCCATTCCCATTTCTAAATAGTATGACTTGGGGCTTGATTAATTAATGAGCATCCATTCGGGAACTCGGGAATTGAATTTGGCGTGTAAATTTTGTGAGGCATGAGTAAGGTTGTCACTGGTGTCATTTGCCTCGAAATTCAAATCTGGTTTTCCGTCAATATAAGATACTAGTATTTTTAAATTGACACTCACTAAATACTAACATGTAACTAATAAAATGAATAAGACCGGTATGCGTACCAGGCACTGGATTGTGACCTGCTTATTCAATAAAATAATTTTAATCTGTATGTTAATTTTTATACCTAGTGGCGTCCTTCTTCCTAAAGTTGACTTTGACTTTAGACATAGAACTGCTCCATGGAATTTATTATGCTGGTAACCGTGAACTCGAACTCCAGATGGTTTTAAATTTGATGAACTACAATTAATCCTAGAAGGGTAGAAAAATTCATGATATATGCTGCCCGTTTGACAGTAATAATGATGAAATATTGACTTAAACTCATGGGATGTCGTTAACGGTAAATAAACCCTTAACACGGGAATTGGGTCACCGATTAGTGACTTCCGGTTTGAATAGTCAGCTGACTAGACCTAGCGGACCTGGAACTGCTCTTAAATCCTCATAGAGTCGAACGGAATTTCTTCTTTATTACTGATCGACGTCAATCGGTAACCGTTTGAGCAATGCGTCTACAGTGTGAGTTATTTAAATGGGGTTCATCAATTGCTTCGCCTGCATCACCACTAAACAAACATTGTTATGAAATATCAGAAATCTGAAATAAAAGAGATCGTCAAGCTACTAATTGCCAACACAGATTTTAAAGGACAGAGTGATTTTGACGCCGCACTGGTTTTGATGGACTTTCTGTAGTCAAAGAAATATATTTACTCGAAATTCATTAATTAAATTTAAATTCGTACGAAAATGCAGTACAACATTAAAAAAAACATGAAATCGTCATGTCTGGCACATGAGTTTAATAATAAACTAACAGACCGCATTTGTTTATTTGCAATGAATGTGACATTCCAGTCGAATTCAGAGAATCATTGCGCTGATACGCTCCGGGTGAGTTCCGTTTGATAGACTGTTAGGTACGAAATGTAATGTAGAATGTAAGTCAATGTCAGTATGTCAAACTATGTCAATGTGAATATAATGTATAACATCCTATTTCCTTTAACCTTACGTTTAACAGAGTAAGCAGAATGTCTATGTTATGTAAACAGTAATATGATACTTATATTATGTATGTAATCCATTTCATATAAAAGCCAATCCGCTTGATCAATTAAATCAGACCTGATCTGCCCTCAGATCAGACTCAACCAAACCCAATGACTTGACCACATTATTCCATGCATTTATCAATAACCCTAACTAGACATTATCCAATTTTTGTAAAATATGCTGATACTGGCGTCCGCGAGACCAGATTCCTGTCAATTCAGTCAAATCTGTATAGAGGCACCCTCTATACACTGATCGCTTTCGTGATTCGTGATTGACGTTTTCAGCCAGAAATCAGGTATTATAAATCATAAACAAATAAAAACAATGACTGAGTGAGAGCAAAGAAAGAATTTGTTCGCAATCCAAATGTGTAAACAGATATTTTTAGCCGTAATAATAAAATAATTTTGTTAGTTGCTTTAACCCTCGGATTCAATTTTAAACCACGCATTCGTGCGTTCGAGCAACACGCATTCACATTATATTTTATGTCAGTTTTTTATCATTACACATTCACATCATTTACATTTTTTGGCTGGCTTCTGTTAAAACGAATTCATGCAGCACCGGTACCAAGACTCCCGCAAAAGATGATTGCATCGATAATTCCTTGGCCGGAGAAACAGTGAATGTTTGGAAGAGACTGGACGTGAAGAGGAAAAGTTGATCACGAGCAAACACTTCGCCAAGACAAATTCGTTTTCCAACTGAAAATGGAATCAGGGCTTCATGTTTTATAAAGTCCCCGTTCTCATTCAGATGTCGCTCGGGACGAAAGTTCTCTGGATCTCCCCATGACTTCTCGTCATGGTGGACAAACTAAATGTTAGCCACTCACTGTGTCCTTTGGAATGGTGTAACCACCCAATTGCTATTCTTTTTAGTCACATGTGGTACAAGAGGAGAGATACTGAAGTATCTCAACACTTCATGAATAACAGCTTCCGTGTATGGCATTTTCGGACGATCACCCAAGGATGGCAAGCGACTGTCCCCGACGACATTACGAATTTCTTCTTGCAGCTTTGTTTATTCTCCATAAATAATTCCTTTCCCCGGTCAGTACTATCCGGTGGTAGCATACACTACACAAGATAGATCGCATCAGTTTGTCATCCCTGTCATTCCACTTATGGCGACAAATAGTGGTCGTCCTTCATATTTAGTATTTCTAATTCGCGCACGGTGAAATAGATTTCCATAACTTACATTTTTCAACGCTTCCAAAAATGTCACACTAACCGTCGTTAAATGATCTCTTTCCCCGGTCAGTACTGCAACGGATACACCGTCGTCTACCCAAGTCTCCCGGAGCCCCACCTTCTATCGAATTCCAAGATGTGGAGGAATACAAACATTTACATTTCTATTGATTGTTAGCTTAAGGGCATTTATGAGTTAGATATTTTCTGAGTAGGATTTTCAGGTTACATTCGCTG
>JAQFYE010002226.1:0-18892 GCA_034694305.1 Protaphorura glebata | reverse complement strand
ACCCCCCCCCCTCACATCCCAATCAATTTTTGTAAATAATGTACTTAGCAATAATAAAAAATTGTTTTTCTTTTTAATTGTTTTTTATTCCGGAGTTTCAACAATCAATAATAATAATAATAACAACGTGGTCAACAATTGCATAGTTTTTTGTTTTATTTTATTCTGGTTTACCCCTCTATCTTCTTTATTTGTCCGTCTCTGTATGTCTGATGTCTGAGCAAAACGATAATTGTCTTTTTGTAAGTCTTTTCGTTAAACAGTCATTATTCATAAATTGCAGTGTTTAAGATCTTTTGGCATTGGCATTGATTTTCTTCAGAATGTTGAGCGGATCAGGGTCAGCGGTTGCCTTTTTAGATTCCAATAATTTTTTGTTTGGCTTCTTGGCCATTTTTGCTGCTCGTCTTGATTTTACAACAGCTGAATTTTTACCCGCGACTTTCCTGGACACGAATTTCGGCTCTTCGTAAGAGTCTTGAGCTCCAGATGAAACATCAACGGAATCATTGGCGAAACCATAAGGCATTTCGTTAGATTGAGACTCTACCGGGTGCTTCTTTTGCTTGATGACAGGGGTTGGTCGTCTAAGTGGGGTAATACGGACAGCGGTTGGTCGTAAATACCCGAGTCCCTGATTTTGCTTATTACCTTGTCCGACGGGTCGTCCAACAACATTCGGTCTTGGCTTGTATACTGATGGCCCACCTTGTCCGTACCCAACAAATGGCCTATAGATTGGGCGATCATATCCACCAAATTGTTGCTGGTAGCCATTGAATTGGTTTGGACGATAGACTGGGCCTTGCTGATATCCAGAGAACTGGTTCGGTCGGTAGATTGGACCTTGTTGGTATCCAGAGTATTGGTTTGGGCGGTACATGGATGGAACTGGGCGACGGTAAAATTGACTTGGAGTCGGCCTTTGTTTAAAACAAATAAAGAACACGAAAATTATTATTGAACTATTTAAAGGCCGTTTTAATCTAAAATCACATCAATATATGATTTGAAAGGCAGAAGATAATTGAAAAAAGTCTCTCAAAATACCCTCGTCAGTCATCAGTTCCCAAAAGAATACCGGCATTGAATGAAGATGTTAGAAGCTTTTATTGGTGCCGAATGTGCCGATATACTACCTGACACCGTATAGACGTTTCAATTTTGATCAAGTTCTGTCAAAAACAAGCTAACCTTTTCTAATGTTTTAAAGTGTTAACAATCGTTTGTAGCGTTTTAGTTAGTCTCAAATTCTTGCTGTCGAATACACGTCGTTGTTGAAGAAAACTTATCCTGAATCCGAAACGAGCCTAAGAAAATAGACTTACCGGTAGACCTCGCCAGACTCTTCGTAGCTGCCATATGGATATCCAGAGTAGCCTTGTTGTTGTTGGTACCTCCGGTATGGAACATTGTTGTATCTTTGTTGTTGGTTATTCCCTGACAAAGCCACTGCAAGAGTTACTGACGGCGATTGAGATTGAGGTCTGGGTCTGTAGTAATAAGAAGGCCTGGGTTGTTGTCGAATTTGTTGTTGATAGGCATAGGGTCCATTGTATTCCCCAGATTGTTGTTGGAAATAATCATCATATGGGTAATCAGAGCTTTGGTCAACCGGAATGCGACTGTTAATGTACGCAAAGAGTTCTGGAGTTCTGGATGGTGGGAATGCAGTCATGAACTCATTTCGTCCCTCTAACTCTGCTTCCAAAGAATCTGTCTCTTTAGTTGCCGACCCTTCGGTCACAACATCCTCATCATCAGTTTCTTGTTCATCAACGACCTCAACAACTCTGTTCTTTTCGTCAGAGGGCGCTACCGGGACTTTTCCATGACCTTTGGTTGGACGAATCGCTTCCACATCAGAGTCCACTTCGTCAGAGTCCTCGGCTTCAATTCCAAACAATCCGATGTCTCAGATTAATTATATGCAATGGAATGCGACGAATGGTACATGATAAATGAAAGGGTAGCCATAAGTGTTTGTGTCAATAAATTAATTGCTTCATTTATTCAGATCTTAGTCTTGCGTGGTGGTACAAAAGAAAAATCTTTTAGACGATTATTATTTTGCTTTTGCAATGAATGAATTGAGCAAACACTTGTGTGACCCCTCAGAAGTGGTAGTACAGACCTTGTCGTCGTAGTCCGCCATAAATATCAGAGAAATAATAAGGGGCCTCATAATCATCGGACTCATCATAAGGGCCTCGATAACTGGGTTGTCGGTTCAATGCAACTCCTCGGGTTGGTTGTCCATATGGATCTGTTCAGGAATAAGTACAATTGGATCAGATTCTCGAATTTGTACAATTAACGGTAGTCGGCCAGAATCTATACCTGGTACAATGGCGATGGGTTGATCACCGGTGACAGTGTCGACTGGGACAAGGACTTCTCCTTGGTCAGTGACGTAGCCTGGGACAAGAGCCTCAATTCCTGGCAAACCTTGTTCCTCTGAAGAAGCGTCTTCTTCGGCCTCGGGAGCTCCTGTTGGTTTTGGAACCACTGATTGACTTCCATTTACGACGGCAGTCTGGTTGGCCGGAACAACTGGAGCAACAGTTGGTGGAACAACTGGAGCGACTGGAGCAACTGGAACTGGTTCTACGACTTTCTCTGATTTGATGTTCAAAGGCTCTTGTCTCCTTCTCTCTTCCTCTTCGTCATCTTCGTTGTCACCTTCCTCTTCATCGGCGTCAGCATCGCCATCGTCAGCTTCTTCGTCTTCAACTTCAACGTCATCATCAGCATCTTCCTCTGATTCGTCATCTTCTTCCTCTTCATCGGGCTTGGCAGATGGGGGAGGAGTTGGTGGTGGGCGGGCTGCTGGGAATGGTGGCTGCAATTATATTCGGAAGATCGAGATAACAAATTGCATTTCTTATTGTGTGAGTTTTATAATCTCTGGGCCGGATTTCTGAGAATTCATATTCATTTTTGATATCTCGGACTGAAGTAAAGTCTGATATATTGGTTTCGCATTCGGTAGCCGGACGCATTGAAAAGGACCCATGGTTAAAAAGTTAATTCGAAGTATGAACGCATCTTTCTTGGGTCCAAAAAAAATTAAATTACGTGTTCTGTGAAACGGATTTACAGGTGGAATAAAATAATTTGTCTTTCGTACGAACGTCACGTTGTTTGTACACAAATACGTCTGGATGAGAAACCATAAATAAACATGATTTGTTGTGTAATTGACAAATTAAAGTCTTCATCTGAGATAGATCTCTTGTAAGATTACGAAGATTGATCGTAGTTTGATCATAAGAAACCAGTAGGGGAGATAATTCCGATTGTACCCAAAGTAAATGAGAAACATCTCAAACGGTAAGGGTATTAAAGAAACAGGTTTAGAACATGACAGCCGTAATGGTATTATCCACTTTACAACATGTCTTGATTTGACTACGTTTAACTTGCAATAAGCCTTATCCTTAAATTGAATTATGCAAATTCTGTTTAATATTCATGCACTCTTTTTCCGTGTATAAGTGCTTGAACTGAGGGAGAAAGTCCGGGACATATAATACAATGCGCAAATGTATAAATTATTCTACGAATTAAATGTAATGTGAGCTCATACCGGTTGGACTGGTCTGCCAGTATCAACGCCAACTGGTTTGTGAGTCGGACTTGGTGCCTGCGGCGGTCTGGTGTATTTGTTCGGCTCAACGACTGGAGGCACTGACCCCGTCTCAATCACTGACACACCCGGCTCACTCGTCGGTTTTACTCGATCTCCTGAAAATATTCAAATCAAATTGGTCAGAATTTTTAACATGAAGGATTATGTTCGTATTTGCTTGCTGAATTTTTTATGTTTTTTAAGGAAAATAAGGTTTTCTAGACAAATTATTGGCTACCTTCGAAAGAAAAGAGAAAGTCCAATTTATATTTCAGAAGAAAGTAAAATCTGTAAATTATTTTAGAAAAAGAAAGTATACGGCCCGAATTCAAATGAAAATCCGTTGAAATCTGTCCTGGCGACCGGTTTAGGAGGCAAACTTGTGGTCGTCTGGTGTAGGTCTTCCTGACTTTCAGGCTATAATACAAAGACGTGTATGATCGGACGACACAACTTGGTTGTATCAGCCAATTTTTTGATTAAAAAATTCTCCAGTAATCCTCAATTTGTTGTGATACTGACATTAAGTACCCAGGCTGACTAATATTTTCTGGTCAATTTCAGCATTTCTCCTGTGGTAAAAGTAGAAGCTACTTGGCTATTATTTGAGACAGGCTTTTATTGAAAGTGTAATGACTGCTTTATGTTCTTGAAATATGTTGTTAATTTTGGACCACACTGTAGAAAACCTTTGTATTCTTCATTATAACAGAAATAGAAAGGTATGAAGAAGACTTTCCCATCGGAGAAAGTTCGCTTTGACTTCGACAAATTAATTTTTCCAAACAAATTTGTTCCTAATTTTCTTCTCGTATTAGCTTAAACGAAAACGAAATATGTTCAAAATAGTAACGGTTTTAACGGAGTTAACTAACCTTCAGATCCAACGACCAAGTCTTGTCTTCCATGTAGCCTGGACAAATAAGGTCCAGTGTCCTCATCATCCTCAACTTCTGGTAAATATTTGTATTGAGATTGTCCAGGATATCCATATCGGTATGGCATAAGTGAGTCCCGGTAAGGCCAGTTTTGAGGGGCAGCAGCCGAAAGGGCACAGAGTCCCAAAACCACTAACCACAAATGCATGATGATACTATACGGTAACTAAACTAGAATAGAAGGAAAGAAATACCCCTGCGCCCTTCTTAGTTTTATTCGAAGCACTCTCTTTAGATCTCCCTTGTCAGATCTCCGTCCTCGTCGTTCAAAAGAAGAGATCAAACTGAAAAGGTTTGTTGCCTTTGCCAGAAGTTTTAGTAGTTAAGGTATACGTGGAGAAGATTGCCTTGGACTCGGTCATCTCCCTTACTACTCCCTCCAGCAGCCAGTTTTCAAGTTTTTCAGTGAACTCCCCAAGTAAGTAAATTAATCACCATTTCTTAGACCGGATTCATCATTAGTTTTTAGTGTGTGTCGCAGGTGAGACATCAAATACAACAAAAGGTCAAATGCCCTTAAATTGGCCAGCTAGCCCAAGAACAGGGGGTTAAGGACAGCTTGTTTATGCTATTCCAATATTTTACACTGGGGATAACAAAAATTCAACAGAGTGCAAAATGTCTCCGGTTCTAAACGATCTAAATCTCCAAAGAGCTGTAATAAAATAATCCGTTGATTCATATTCACCGTTATGGTAAATCATGACTACAACATCGATTTTGGCAAGGAACTTAGCGTAAACTAGGGATGTACTTCTAGTAGTATGGAAAATCTCTAGTGAAAATCCTTTCGAAAGCTTTATCTTAATAAGAGGCGAGTAGTCGAGCATTTACCAGAGCAAAATGGTAAGGACCGCCTTGTTCCAACGAAATTAGCGAATACAAATTTAAATCTTCATACGCACCCTTTCCTGGATTAGGTGGGTCAGTCATACAACAATTTGACCTCTTGTCTACGACATACGCAAACGAGAAATTAAAAAACGAAGTGAAGTCTATCAAACCGTGCAAACCGAACCAAAGCAAAAAAGGAAACCGACTTTCCCTGCCCCTGCCGTTCTGCAAACATAAATGATTGGCTATGCACGCAATTAATGGAACGTCATAGTCATAGACATACAATTCATAAAGGTTTTTAAGCCAAAGGCCAACGAGCCACAAGTCAAGCATATAAGCAAAAACAAAGTCAGAAACACTTCAAGGAAAACGCAGCTGATGGATTCGTAATCGTAGATAGCGAAGGTGGTAATGAACTGAGTGAGAGTTACGGTTTAACGGTCCATATAAGAAAAAGCAAAGAAAGTTATAAATGCTTCCGTAATTTCGTTAGACTGCATTTAAATTCGGAATCGGATAGGGTGTTCCTGGTAATCACAATTTCATACTGAAATTTGTAGATTGCGTCATTATCGCGTGCGTTGTAATTTTTGTTTTATTTCACACTCGAGTTCCACTTTTTTCAGAGATGCCAAATCCAATATAGTTTTTCAAAACGATTTGCATGCATGTTGAACTGAAGTTTCTGAATAGCTCTTACAAGGAAACTACTTATCCTGTAAATTCTGATACCAGTTGACCTCGGCACCAGTTCGTCTGCTCTTGTAGACAGACCAGATTTTGGTCCGGCTGCTAGAAATTTTGTAACCTCTAACCCTTGCCATTTCTAGTGCGTATTGCCAGACAGACCGGGTGTTCTGACTTTTGGCTCTGAGCAAATTGCGTACGCACATATTGTTTTTCTCGACACTGTTGATTGTATATGATTTGGTATACTGTACGTTTTAAGCCGGGTATTCACCCTGTAAACCTGTAATCAAGTCTAAGCCTTGCCTTTGATTTACATTCATGTTTTGAGTTTCAGTTGGATTAGCTAAAATTCAGGCAAAGCACCAGGCAGAAATTCCGAAGGAACGTAAAAAAAAGTAGAAGTGGTTCAGTGAGTTTTTTTTCTGTTTGTTTCCTCTCATTCCCATCTTCGTTTAGTTTTTAGGAGTCAATGTCCAGCCAATCACCTCACACGTGATTTGTTCAAACCAACAAACAAAAGTAAAACTGGGCAAAAGAAAATGAGTGTTTGGTGAAGTACGGACAAGCATGGATTAACTTTTAGTGCAGTCTTAACTGGCAAAAAATATCGAAGATGAGCATTGCCATCCCTTGTTAGATTTAAGTATGAGGTGTCATTTGTTCAAAGTAATTAACATTCAGGTTTTTTTATATATATTTTTCCGCACACAGCCTTACGAGTGTGTACCCCTTCCTTTGTTCACGAATAGACAAATCCAAATCATATTCATTGCGTGTGAAGTCATTTGTGTTAAGTCAAGCATGATCGGGTGTTCACAAAGAGGGTAGGGATGGTTTGCATAATAATAGAATGACAAGCCATTTTTATTGGAATTATTTATGAATGTGGGTCTCAAGAGGTTAAAGTGAGGTATTCCCAAAACAGAACTTTAAGTTTGCGACAATTACATAATGTTCATATTAGTATCGAGATTGACTAGTACTCGTCAGATTTCACTATTCACAACTTAAGAATTTTGGCAGTGTGACGAATGGAGTTCTGGTAGCACTATTGTTGGAAAATGAGTGGAATTTGACAAACTTGAGTAGCTCGACACTACGACTGCGATGAGCTATACAAATATTTTACAAAAAATTATTGACTGGCAATGACAGGTCCGGCACTAGCGGTTACTTTTCTAGTAAGAGTGTGTTGTATAGTTAATTCTGCCTAATCCGGTCTGGAGAAGATACCCCTATATTATAGTAGTTGTACATGAAGAATTTTCGACAAATAAAACTCCAACGAAGTGACCACCTCACATGAAAGCCGGAAGGATAGAACCCTCACTTTAGCAAAGGGGGAGAAGGTGGCCACCACCACTTGCGTTAAAACTTGGTTAAAACGTTCTGTCTGACAAATACATGTTGTAAAATTCTGCTTGAATTTTTGTTTTCTATATTTTATCATTTTTGGTAACGTCCGGGAAGTGGCGGTCAAACTACCAATTTCCCCCTCATTGAACACTAGCTAAATAGCCCGTCTTTACGGACTGAAGAAGGTACCCCTAGCAGTAGGAAACGTACACATTGCCTGACTCTACGCTAATTCAGTGCCAATGAGTGGTCACCACTTAGCCACCATCCAGCTCCCTCTTCCAGACAAATGACCCATACTCTATAGTTGCGCGGAGGTGTGAGAGAAAGTTCTTTAAGATATACAAAGTGGAGGAAATGGTTGAGCCTATGGAAAACTGTACAAAATCGGCAGGAATGTCGAAATATTATTTTCTCCAAATGGCTCCGTTAGCAGCACCCGGACAAATTTGTAAAACTTGAAGCCCAAGACCGAAATTTAGAGTTGAGTCTCTCCAATGCATTAACCATAATTTAATGTATTTTTTAAGAACTGCGCTCTCGAATTGATTGGCCGACAAATAATTTCTAAAGAACCACACAAGACTCCACCAAGATAATGTTATCCCGAAGTACACACAACCGGCCGATATCGAGTCTATTATATACATTTAATCAGGTGAGTTAATTACTAAACGGTTACAATGAGTTATATGAAATCTGAATTTGCGTCTCTTCACACAGGCAAAAATGTCCGATTTCACTGGACGTCTGACATGGAGGCAACTGATGAAGTTGGAAACGAAAAATTGTGATAGCGCTGAGGAAAATACCCAATTTTGGTTAAGGAATGGGGACGTGGTTTCATCAGAAAAATTATTATTTGAGAAACGAAATTTCCGACTTCTCTAACGAGAAATGTAATTTCGAGTTAGAAAACAAGGTACCTACTGCCAACTTCTATTTAATGATGATGCGTATATGAATTGATTAACCTGCGAATGGATCACCGGTATTATTTCACCCGATGTCGTTAGTGGGACTCCCTGTAAGACTAATTGACAGCGCGAGTAAATTGTAAAATTAAACATTTTCAAATTAAAGTATGTCCTCATCCTTGTCAGTAAGTTGTGTTCTATGTTAAAAGGTTAAGAAAATGGAAGACTGAAAGTAGAAAGCGGCCAACTTCCCTTTGTTTTCAAGTTTTTCGCCAGGAATTGATTTCTTCCTGCATGAAGTGCCCTCCCGGCTGAGGCTCCAACCTTATATTTCACCCGATGTCATTAGTACAGCATTGCTTATCCACTGCTTTGGTAATGGTAAGATTAATTGAAATATGCACGAGTAAATTTGTTTTATTAAACATTCTTGATTAAACTATGTCCTCCTCGTTGCTGCTAACTTATTGTGTGATTTTAGTAGGTCTAAATGAAAGACTGCAAGTATTGAGTTATAGTGCTTTACATAGAGTCTGTCCCGGATGGCTATTATCTCTGACCAGGTGCTGTAAAAGGGAAGCGAAGTACCCGTCATCATACTTGCCAAGTTGCCGGCCACCATGTATCAGAGAAAAGTTTGCATTGATTTATATGTATACCGGTTCAATTGACCTCCGTTTATAATAGCCAAGTACTTCCGGTTCAAAGCCTTATGAGTCATAATTGATTTCGGCCTTCCCCAACTGGAATCAGATGTTTCAGTATTGCGATGTCCAAATCTAAATAGCACAAACTCTTCAGTAGGAAGAGGAACACTTATTGATGACCTCAAGACAAAATCAATTTTTGATAACTTAGCTGATTTCCGCCAATCAAAAGTTAGATCCAAACCACTACAATACAAATATAATTGTTTAGAAATAACTTACCCGATGAACATAGAACTGTCAGGAATCCAAGAACCCAAAAGGGAATCTGGAAAATGTACTGCCAACCCCAAGACAATTGACCAGAAAGTGAGAAGTAGTATCTGTGGACTCCCAATAAAGACCAACACGATTAGGATTTTATCTGGTTGATTCGATATTTCTGTATTCTCATTCAGAAAAGTGCCTAAAGCAAGAGAAACGTCTCACTTCAGGCAGAATTAGTAATGACAAAGTACAATGACGATTTTAAAACCTACTATGCAGTTCTACAAGGAAAACAAAGACGTCATCCCAAATGGCAGTACAAAAAATGTAAAGCGAGATCTGATCTGGCTGAATTTGTTCCCTTAACTTTTTATTCCAGAAAAATGACACGACTAATAGCCAGAGTCAAGCAAGGATGTACAATATCGAACTTCGGAAATCCAGACCTGTGGGAGTGAATTTTTTGGCGTTTCGTGAGAACGGAAGGATTTCGAAATCCCATCCTAGCCTTAGTAAGTTGCTCAAAGTCTCTACATAGAGAACCCAAAGTTAACTTTTTGGATTGGATTGGATACGCACAAGTTATTTGACTCATCAACTGTATTGCTCACACAATATAACTGTAAATTACGTCACATTGATTCATCAGTGAGTCTCGCCAATTCCGACTTTAAATTTTGATACACTCACCGAGCTAATAATTATTTAATTTAATGGCAGGCCCATGAATGAATTTACAAAGCAATACAGTTTATGTTTGATTTGTCTTCCGGGAATGATCTTCGGTTTTATAAATCCAGGTCAGCACAACTTCAACAGTTTTCATAATTGTAAACCGGTTCAATATTAACTATTTGCGACGACGGAGTGCTTTCTAAGTTATTTTGATAAAGGAATTTCGTACCTGGGCATCAGTTTTAGAATTGAACACCCATATTAAGCGCATAGAATGGCTCTTGTTACAGAATTCAAGTGTAATTGGAAACAATGAACTACATGTGAAATCTTGGCTGTTACATTTGAGATTATCAATAATTCATAAGTCTGAATGCTGTCATAAAAACCTTAGTTCATGGCATATTGTCGTACAATTAAAATCAATATTTTTCTTACAACACTTACGAAGGAATATTCTGGTAAAAGTGTTTCTGAAGGTCATCACTCGTGGCAAGATGCTGACTTATGTAATCAACGAGAACACCTAAATAAAAACATTCCCCTGAAAGAGAGTTAAAATCCAATTTTATTTAATTTTTGACTATGTTTCTCCACAAACGCCTCAAATTGTAATGCTTCGCGTAAATGCGAATCCGACTTCTGATCACTTATTCAGGCTACCTTGAACTTAGTGCTCCACACGAACCCGAAACCGGATTCGGGAATCCGGCTTGTACCGGATTCGACAGAAACGAATCTGAATCCGGATTTGGCCGGATTCGAGATTCACAAATCCGGAATCAAACGAATCTGAATCCGGGCGTTCGTCTGGAGCACTATCAAATTGTTAATTTCATTATTGGAAATCCTGACTATATTATACTGCACTCTGTGATTGTACTTTAGCACTGATTTATACAAAAGATTAAATAAATACACAACAGTGAGCGTAGAAAAATATATCAGTTACAATTGAGTAAATTTGTCTCAAATGTGACTTTTGTTTGAATTATATTCTCCCAGCTGTTTTCTTTTAGAAATATTATACTATAAATTTGCAAAAATCTCGACGAGTAGAAATCAAAATATGAAGGCCTAACCTTAAAACATCAAATTTACTCAGAACAGCTGCTAATGTAAAATGAGAAATTAAAATTGAAGCCATTTCAAATGGAACCTCGTTCTTTCTCCCGCTTTCTGCATTGAACCTTAGGAAAAAAGTATTGAAGTTACACGAATAAATACTAGCCGGGATATTACACCCTGTCTAAACTATCTCTGGTAGCAAGTACTCTATTTACTTATCACTTACAAGTATTGCGTTATATTAGCACTTAATTCGGTCACCCTCCATCTCCAGCGCATCCGATGTATGTCTGAAATTGTGGATCGACGACGAGAGTTCGACCTCAATATTTTAGTTAAACTTGTGCTTTATATTTTTATCGTTCCGTCGAAACTCGAAACCTTAAATGTGTAGCAAAAATTTGTCATCGTCCTGTAAAGTGGCTTTGCTGAATTTCTTGACAAGCGATTAGAATTTGTAGAAGATCAACAAAGAGACCTGATCATGCACATGCATAAACGACTATTCCTAATGTTGTAAACTTGGTGGACTTCTAGAAATAAATGCAATCTCCTAAATATACGCGATTATGTTCTAAAGTTTTTGTCTCTCTCTTCTGGATACCAGTAGTGGAGTTAATCGGGAGAGATCTTAAATATTCAATTGCCGGGAACTTAAAAGTAATACTTAAACTGCCCCCATAGTTGACTGGTAACATGAGAAAACTGACCACTAAGGAAAAATTGTACGGTAATCCATGTCAGTGTATTGACTGGATCAGTGTTGATTGTTGATACACAAATCTTTACAAGGTTAGCCCTGCACTGCGTTTGGAAATTTTTTCTTCATTTCTGTCACTCTAGTCATGGGTCAAAAGTTGATAATTCCAATATGTCCGTAATAATGTAAATGAGACCCGCATTGTATTTGAACCCGCCTTCTATTTCCGAACCCACCATCATGACCCGCACTCTAAAAGGGATCCGCCTTCTAATCGGGATTTTACGGTGAATACAATTCATGGAATTGTGGAAGATCGATATGAGTACTGCTTCAAATAAAAATTTCTAACCAAGAATTTCTGAAGTTTTGTGCTGGCTAATGCTTCCTATTGATAATTTCTTCCCGATTTTTAGGAGACTCGACCCGCTTAATAAGTCTCAGATAGTTTATCCAGCTTTTAATGACCTGTTTAATTTTCTTTCCTGTTCTGTTTCTTTCACAATTGTTCTAACAGTTTTTTTTTCAAAAGATAATCGGATTTTGATGTTTCAAGTTCCGGACACCTGGTTGTGAAAAATGATTATGGAATTTTTAATGCCAAAAGATTGAGAGCAATTTGAGATTTTCGCAGAGAACTTTCATATGAACCACAAATATAAATTGGTTTGGACGAAAATAAATGATCCGGCAGAATTTTTTAATTGTAGGGGGGGGGGAGAGGGGAGAGGTGGTCATCAGCGCAAAACCTGTCATTTGATTCGTTATGTGTCAGATTCTACTCGCAAATTCCGATCCGAATTGAGTTGAGAAAACGGCAGAATTTATGTAACACATTTATTAATATAAACTGTGGTACAGTACTCTCAGTATATGGCAGGGTAAATCGTCTTGCGTCATAAGTTGCATAGCATTATATTAGAATAATACTGGAATTTTAGTAACAAAAACATTGGACGAGACATTTACATTCCCAACATATCATTCTGGGTGACAAAGCAAGAGTACAATTCTTTCTGATCCCCTTGAATAATATTAAATAACACATACATTAAGGTTTTCTGGTAGTTTGTACTTTTGTATCTTCTATTCGAAATTAACATAGTATATTTTCAAAATAAATAGCTATGTAATTTTTTCTCTTCAAAGACATGCAACTTTCCCTGTATTGGTCTCCTTTGAAGGTTTGGGGTTAAAGGTTAGGTTAGGTTATAAGTTGTTCGTCAATATAAACATCATGAGGACAAAAAATAGAGTTAACAAAACAGCTTCACTATATACTAGGTTACAAACTTTATCTTGATTTTTAAAATTCCACTAGTGATCACTCGTGGAGCATCAACAATGATTTCACCGTCCAGTACACTATTGCTCCAATCGATTTGATCGTTGTAAGCTTTTGGAGATAATTATAATTCCCAAAATGTACCTTAAGGGGACGTAAAGATTTTGCTTCTCGTTTCTGAACGGGAAAAGCTCGTAGACAATTAATACGAATAGACCTTAAATATGCATGCGAGCGAAGGTTCAAGACTGCGCCGGCCGGAAATCCGAAAGTAATGCTGAACAAATTTATGAAGGTGAATACACTCAACATGAGAATATTAGACCAACCGAGCTTTGTGTGATGTCTTATAATTATGTGATTACACAAGACGGTTGATAGAATCATAAAAATCTGGTCAACAGGTAGCACAAATTGACGGAAGCAGTTGTTAAATTCTTGGTTCAAAATTTGAAAACCTTTATGAATAAGTACTGATGTTGACCTTTCCCGAATGGCATCCGAAGTAATACATCTCTCAATGTGGCTGCGGAATCTAAACCAAAGTTGAATCAACAGTGATCAGTGAACATTAATAATATTAATAACTTACAAACAGTGACCGTCGTAAAGAAGCCAGAGTGTAAAATTAATCTAGCCCTATTATTTCATACTTTAAGAGAAAGGATGAAATGAATTTTTCAATATTAAAGACACGGCGAGCTCCAACCGGAGCAATCCATGAGTAAACAGATAAATAATGGCTTCTTTTGATTTGGTCACTCTGTTCATAATAAATTGTTGTAAATAAGAGGACCATGTTAGGTAATAAGAATCGTAAACTTCCTACACTCGAATCACAGAAAACATAATAATATGCGAGTAATCCACATCTAATGAGTAAAATATTGTAATCCTAAAAGACAATCATTTAGACGTTTGTTGGTCAACCAAACTCTCAATTCGTCCTTCAACGGCTGTGTGTCTTTGATTGATTTAACTTTAGCTGGTAGAGAGTTCAAGACTAATAGCTCTATATTTGTAATTGGTCTAAAGGTACAAACTTATACGGAGAACAATTTAAATGTTCGAATTGGTCAGAAATCTCACATTGACTGCAACATAATTTTTGTAACAATCGCAAAAACAATCAAACTATCAAAATCAATCAATCAAACAGAATTGGCCTGAATTGATTAGAAATTCCACATTGACTGCAACATAATTTTTGTAACAATCGCAAAAACAATCAAACTAACGTAACGTTTCTCAGGAACATCCTGTATATTTTTTTAAAAAGAAATTTTATATGCAAGGGTACAGAAATTTTGAAACCTTGGTTGGAGTTTCGTGCCCACCGAGTCGTCTGTGCAGGCCAGTCGGTGACCTTAAGCTGCACCCAGTTTTAGTTTTCAGGAATATCCAAGCATATTTAGGTCCGAATTATAAGGGAGGATTTACTTACAGAATTTACGCGATCTTTTTGGTTGGAATTAATGAAGATTTTGGCACTAACCGTATTTGTTCCAACCAGAAACTTGAGCCAAACCAGTACGTGATGAATATAATGACCTGGAGAAAGCAGACATAATGCCCGCTGAACGTGTTTATGAATTCTAGGACACCAAATAAACCCAAGAAAATCCAACGAGAACGCCACGATTGGATTCCAGCACCAAATAAATTGTAATAGTAACGAGAACTTAATGGGTTTTCCAAGAAAACCAGCAGAACAGAAATGCTTTGAGAGTATGGAAGGAAAATCAAGGTCTTCAGAATTTTTTCGGGTAGATTTGATCTTTGCAAAGTACTCTGATTGAGGAATTGACCTGAAATAAAAGATATTTTATTTAAAAGCGGCGTCAATCAAATATTCTCATTGAGATTCTCCACAGGTTATTGTCAAACATCCGCATATTCTTGTGAAGAATATGTGGCATTCTGTTGGCCTAGGAAAGTAGGGAAAACTGTAGTGGCGACGTTTAGAAACCCAACTTACTTTGTAATTTTATTTGAAACTGGAAAAGCTTATTTAATAAGGTGGCCAAGTCGTCCCGCATTATGAATGTGGTCCCTGCCAAAAGAGCCGTCAACGAGAATCCCAGAGTCCAGAGGAAATGCAGAGCAAGTTCCGAGTGATTTTCAATCGATGCTTCATTCAACGGAAATGAAAGGATTAGGAATGTGGCGTAAACCACTTGACTCGATAAAATTGGAAGGTGTAGGATGAGAGTAGGAAACGGAAGAGGTGTCAGAGTAAATTTTGCGGCATTCCACGAGAACGGAAGAATTTTTAACAAGCAACCTAAGCTCAGTAATTTGTTAATAATTTCCAGTGAATGCTTGGTTAGCATTTTAAATGAACATTGGACAGTTTTACGACAGAAGAGAAATTTATATTACTAATTCTTACTCTCTGTCAACCGGCCAAGGATTCCTTGAACTGGCACTTTTTTGGAAACGCCGTTGCTATAAATGCGGCGAATGAGATTGATATCACTACACTAATTATTAGCTGCGTGTATTATACAGAGTAGGACAGAAGTAATAGTACGTTTGCAAGTAATTTTGGTAGAACGAAAATATAAGGTCAGAGTATCTGAACTAAGCATAAAATAATTTAGTATTCATTTGATACGGCAAACGTAAATGTACAAAAAAATCAAGTGCTGCGCGGAGACTCTGACGTCCAATATGAGGCCAGTTACATACTATGTATTAATATCTTGTTTAATTGCTTAGAAAAGTGACGCACGAAACGATAATTTTAGGCTCGTTAACTACCAAAATATTCGGCATTACCTACCGTTTTTTTTTGCCTCACCCGGTAAATAGTATAATTTAGACGTGCATTCCCCTGCATTCTGTGTTAAACAATATGAATGATTTACACCTATGGAAAGACTACCTGTTTGACCCTCTAGTATGTATTTGTGCCAGGTCGACCCGCCTTAAGTAAATAGTACTTTCGGAACACTTTTGTGAGATTTATGCGTCTTTTTCAGCAATTCAGAGGAATGAAATGTCAACATAGTATTTTTAGACGACTGACGAATTGTTGGGTATTGATCCTGAACTATTCGAGTAATATTATATTCAATACAGGAAGCGTTAGAAGTGGCATAAAATCTTCACTGACATTATCAAGTCATCGGCCCTAGAATTTCAATAGTCTTCAAATCGCTACGCCTTATGGGTACACGTAGCTTCTACGACTGCGATTGGGTTGGACACTTTATTTAAATGTTTCTTTGAAACTAAATTGCATATCAAGTATTCTGACAACATCCCAGTATCAGCTAATAACAGGAATATGATCGTTGCAATTTTAGACCTGGAATTTTCTCGAAGTGTTCAAAACCGTGAAGCTACTATAATACTCCCAAGAAACAAATGTAGAGCGGCAGGAATCCTAATCTGATCAAGAGACCACAGAAATGAAACAATTGAGAATAAAGTGTTGACTAGTGGGCTAAATTAAAATATAAATGTGTTGAATAACATTCCTTTGAGAGAGTTGGGTTGACTAATAGTGTTTCATGAGAATGGAAGGATTTTGAAATAGCAGCCTTTCTGAATAACTTACTTATAACTTCAAGTGAACGCGTCGTCAACATTTGAGTCAAATATTTATTAGAACTTTTACTCATACATACACATTAGAAAAGCAGAAATTGCGGCCAGATTCACAAAATAAAATTTTAAAATCGCCATGGACTCCGCACACATGTTACGGGTCAGAGTAGGTTAGTCCGATTTGGTTGGATCTTGGATATGTTGTAGCCCTTTTGACCTGCACAACAACTTTTGTGAAGATCCAAACCAGGAAAGTCTAACCGTTTGGCCGCAAAAAATGCTTGGGTAGAACCTTCACAGAAGTTGTTCAGCAGGACAAGGGCTAGAGCATATCCAAAAATCCGGCCAAATCTGACTAACCTACTCTGGCCAGTAAGGTGTCTGCGGTGTTTTTTGTTAGCCTTGCCAGTCTTGCTTCTTCTGAAATGTAGGAGTCAAATGCAAGGACCAGTTGAAATGTTTGCTTCGCACAGTTCATCATTAATAAGTTCTGAGGTATTTGGCTCATGCGTTATATTTTAAACTTACCTTCTCTGGCCGAAGAATATTAATCATGCATGACGACTGTCTAGGCTAACCCATTCACTGTAATCTTCAGATAATGTGATAATAGTATATATTTGTATTGCTATTATCCGATTTTGAATCGGCGAAACAAAACAGAATCCTAAATAATTAAATCAAGAAAATTTTTGAGTGAGAACCAATGTATTTGAATGGCATAGTGTGGAATTTTCTACCACATTCTACTATAATATTCTGTTCTACGCATTTAATTACAGTGAGTGGTTAAAATAGAATACATTTTTTTCTACTAAACGAATACAATGATTCCAGAAAAAAAAAATTACTAGACCATATGAACGGTGTAGTTTTTTGCTAGGTTTTCTTGGATTTAAAGAGGACAAACTCTACTCATTGATTGATTGATTGATTGAATGATTTGGTTTATTTATGTGTTTGTTGCATTACCATTACAGTTTTTTCAAGCAAGAACACACTAGTGCTAGTATAAGAGGAAAAAATACTTAAGAACTAAAATGAAGTGAATGTTACACATAATCTGAATTTTTTGGTGTATCAATTTTCAGTCAGTATACATTCACCGTTTATCATGGACAGCCAGGTCATTTTAAGAATATCATAATATTGATTGTGTTTAGGCCTTAGTTATCAATCATGTAATAACAACAATGACTTGACAGTCCAGTACACAATGGCTGCAACTGTTTTGAACAAAATAAACTTTTTGAGACAAAAGAAGTCTGCAAAATGTATGTTAATTGGACGCAATGACTTCGTTTCACGCTTTTGCCAGGGGGTTGAGTGTTCGGGATTAATTCGTATGGATCTCAAATACGCTACCGAACGTATGTTCAAGATTGCACCGGCCGGATATCCATAAGTGACACCGATAAAGATGATTCCAGAAAATGTTAGCAATAACAGAAATATGGGAAAAGTGAGCTGGACGTGAAATCTAATTATGATGTGATTACAAATGACAGGTGTCAGGACCAAAAGGAATTGGTTGAGAGGAAGAGTTGAGTAGCGAAAACAATTGCTGAACTCTTGATTCAAAATTTGAAACATTTTATAAATCATAACTGATGTATGTCGCGTACGAATGGCGTCGGAGGTGAAGCTGTCCGGATGTCGTTGTCGTAATCTGAATTAATGTGCGACTTTCATTAGTTAACTTTTTCAAAGATTCAAATCCAATTCAATAACTCACTTTATTTCATCCAGCCAGAAGCTTGAACCAAACCAATACGCAATGAATATGATTAATTGGAAATAGCAAATATGGTGAACTATGAATGTGTTGATGAATTCAATTGTCCCGAATGGAATCAGGAGTAAGCGAATCCAGTGTGAACTAGCAAGACTTGTAGAACCGATTAATGAGTAGTAGTAGCGTGTACTCAGAGGATTTTGCAAAAATATCATGGCCACACAAATGCCTTCGATCGCTGGACTGTATAGTGAAGGGCCCAACATTCTCTCTGGTATATTTGGCTTTTGAGGGATATCTGAATTCAGGAAATCACCTAAAAATAACAAAATTCATAATCAGGAACTTGTAAAAAATCGTTTCTAATAATGTGACGCACAGTAATACTATACTGTGCTTTGTGTAACGATATTTCCTTACGGTACGGAGCTTTTTTTAGCCCGTTTGCGGGCTTATGTGATCACCTTGTCCGTCCGTCCGGTGCAATGCTTCTCACCCCACCTCCTTATAACCGCAATCATATCAACGCAACATCACTTCAAAGCTGCTCTAATTTATTTACCTCTTATATTGCACGGTTACTATTTTCAC
>JAQFYE010002225.1:0-18896 GCA_034694305.1 Protaphorura glebata | reverse complement strand
ATTGTAATTAATTATAATTACAAATACATGAAGAAATTTCGAAAGTAATTAACTACAATTACAATTACGTGGACAAAAACGAAAAAGGCGTTAATTTCAATTACAATTACGTAATTGTAATTGAAAATGCAATTACAATTACAATTCAAATTACTTTCTCGTGATGATTGTATGTGTGCTCACATCATAGTTTGATGGTCAAAATTTTAAGTAATTTCAAAAGTAATTGAGAAAATAAAATTACAATTACAATTACAAACAAATTCAAAAGTATTTAATTACAATTACGAATTACGGCTGGGATTCTGAAAGTAATTAATTACAATTACGTAATTGTAATTGTATTTTGTAACTGGAATTACAATTACCAATGTAATTGATACAAGTCTGGCAATCACACATACAAGTATGCTCATTGTTTGTCTTATGATGATAGCACAAATCAATAATAATAATATTAGTTATAAAGCTATACTAATTACACCTCTACAATACGACCGAATTTGGAAAATGTTACACCAATTGCTTACAGCCATAGTACACTATGTCTATTGGGTGTTAACTTATCACTTAAGAAAGGGCATTAGCCCTTTTTATCCCGCCCATCTGGAGTTGTTCCCATAACCCTTAAGGGGTATCCCACCCCTCTCCCACTTAAATGAATAAATCCTTGTTTATGAGTCTGGAATGTTGGACAAACAATCATTAGACGGAAGTCAAGACCATTCTGGGGCAAAGCGTCTGTTCCGACTAAAGCCCGTGCCATGGTATATTACTAGGATATTTAAACATACGTCCGCCGACCGAAAACATTCTCCATAACAAATTGTTGGCAAGTGAGTTCCGGGTGTTTCTGTTTTATTTGAGACAGAAAATTTTTAACATTCGATTTGAACACAGGAGTTATATGATCTTCGCCCAAGCTTGATTGTTAGTGTCATTCGGATAATTCGGAACCACAAAAGGAACATGTCTTCCAACTAGAGGTGTGAACGGGCCGGGCCGGCCCGGTCCGGCCCGGCCCAGCCCGTATTTCGGACGGATAGGGCAGAAAAAAAGTTAAAATATTTCGGGCCGGATCGGCTCAGCCCAAAAAACAAACGGGCCAGATCGGGCCGGGCCGAAAAAAAGTTTAAATATTTTGGGCAGGATCGGATCGAGCCTAAAAACTAACGGGCCGGATCGGGCCAGGCCGAAAATAGTAATTATTTCGGATCGAATCGGGCCTGTCTTCGTATTAAACGGGCCGGGCCGCCAGAGGTCGGCCCGTTTATCAATATTAATCCGAGGAAATTGTGAAACCGCTGACACAACTATCAACTCAAATTCCATGCGTTTTGCTCCCTCATCACATATTATTTATACGCGCACGAAATTGACACAAAATGCAAACTGCGCATTTTACATAAAGAAAGAACAGGCAGCAGTTTCATTTTCCCTTTTCTAGCTGCAGTCAGTTAGGAAAGAAACTCATATTTCCAAATTTGAAATGGCTACCGGTGGTGACCGTGACCAGGGCCGGACTGGCCATAAGGGAGGTCGGGCAATCGCCCGGTGCGCCCTTGTGAATTTAACATTAGGGGCATGGAAGTAATTAAGGCGCCCTTTGCGTTTGCCCCATGCGCCTAATATTAACCGCCCTGAGCGCCCCTGAGTTGCCAGTCCGGCCCTGACCGTGACCAAGACACCGCAATCCTGAATAAGGAAGACGAAACATCCAATCTGTCAATCACTCTGTCAGAAAATGAGGATAACCTCGTCATAAATCTGGAGAAGGATAAACTCCAAAAATGGTCAAACAAAAAACCAAATTTGTCACTTGGAAGGCCAAAGACAAATGAAATCGTGCAGACTTCTGGAAATCATTCGACAGAATAATTTACGAATGGCACGAACAAAATTTCGTGGTTTGTGAACAGTGCAACCAGTTATTTGCATACGAAAGTAAAAAGGAAAGTACTGCTATCTCCAGACATGCCGATCCAAGATGCAAGTTTGCTGCAACCTCTACAGCTACATCTAACTTCTTTAACTACTACTTAAAGAGACATTTCATGATTAACCTTAAATTTGGAAATAAAGCTATTTCGGGCCAGATCCGGTCCGGACTCAAAAACAAACGGGCCGGATTGGGCCGGGCCAAACAAAAACTAAAATACTTCGGATCGGATCTAACCGAGCCAGGAAATAAACGGGTTGGATCGGGCCGGGCCGCCAAAAGTCGGCCCGTTCACACGTTCACTTCCAACGCCAGCTCAATTCGAAACCTTTCCTTGAAGTTCGCATAGAAATTGACAATCAGTGTTTGCAATTTGGATACATTTCCACAATCAAAGCTCCGAATTGTATAACCTGCTGCAAATAATTCTCCATGCGTTTGAATCAGAATAGACTTGGCTGGAAGAATTACGTGGCTTGTAGTGAACTCCCACTACCAAGAAAGAAAACAGAATTTCTAAATGGAATTTTTACATTTGAGGGACGATCTGAGGGAAAATTATGCAAATGATGGAGTACCATATTTTTCTTAAATATATGGCTAGAAATGCACACGTCAGTCCAAAATGATTCCATGTCAAAGAATTGTAGGGCTTGAGCCAAATGAACGCACTTGCGACTTCCAGTTTCTGTTTACAATAAAGTAGTTTGGTGTCGGTTTCAAAGAGTGCACAGAAACCTGTGAGATGCGGTAAGCAAGATGAGTCTTGTCTGGTCATATGGAGAAATATGAAAGTCGTCATGTCAAGCAGTTTCTTCATAAGTAGGTAAGTGAAGTCAAACTTGCCACATTTTTTCTTTTTTCCCTGAACTTTTCCTAGTTTCCCTCAATTTCACCTTGACTTAGGAAGGTCAAACATTGGAATTATGAGTCAACTCTCTTGCGGTCACCACAGTCTGGCTCTCAGGTTGTCATTGAGGTAAGTTTTATTTCTGTACTCCTTAAAATGCGACAAAAACCACTGCATCAAAATTATCATTAAACATGACCGAGAATCCTATTCTAATGTCTTTGGTCCTTTGTAGTTTTTTCCGGCAGGTTCAAATTAAGAAAGATAGGCAGATCGAAGGATAATATTTTCCTTCGAACCATCTGCCCTTCATTCATTCCTGGTAAACAATTATTTATTTCGAATAGTTTTGACGAAATGTGAAATATGCAATTACTTTCACTTACAAACATAGAAATATATAAATATTATATTAACTTTTGGCCAGTAACTTCTGTTTACCAATGACCTCACCATGCCTGACAAATTATTTTTCGAAATTAGTGACTCCATAATTCATTAAATTATGTCTAAATTTTAAGTCTAGTTTAAGTCGGAATTAACGACACTCACTTGATTTAATGTGACATATTTTACGATTATATTGTGTGAGTTATGGAGTTGATGAATTTAATAAATACGTATCAATCAATCAATCAATAAAAACACTATTTATTATAACGTCGTGCAATCGGAAGTTTTATAAAATTTATGCCAGGTTTGACTGGATTGAATGGACATGGTCAAGACCAAGTAAGACCATTTTCTATTTATTTTGGTAGCACTTGATGTTCATTTCAAAACAGATTCAGACATATCTTTTTGAATCATACGAAATACCACCAAATAAGTAAATGAAATATTGTGTAGCTAAAATGTAGAAATATGGGATTATAGTTGTGTAGTTTTGTGGAAATAAATCAATCCATCACAATAAATCTAATACTTAATCACTATTCAAATTAAAAAAATTAAGAGAACTCTGGGTTAATGGAAACAACAGTTAAATTCCCAAATCCCACACGTTACTTGAAACAAACGGCAAGAAAAATACTCGGTATAGAAAACAAGGGATAACGAAAGATTACTCTTTATTTTTCGAAACTTTTCATTCAAAAAAATTCATTGAAATAAATTGGACATAAAATACGCGATGATTTAAATTTGAAAGCATGATTATGTAACGTTTGTCAAAATGAATGTCTTTGTACAAATACTTTTCCTCCTTGGAATGAATTCCAAAATTTCTCCTTCAATTCATGGATTCCATATTCAGAGCAAATCCCAACGTAACCTGTGCATTTGCATTCCTTCGTCCATCATTCCGTTTAGCAATGAATTTCTCAACTTTGCTTTGTTTTATGTTCACGACTTCTTGGTTCTGGTCCAAGATGTCTTTGTATTCGGGGATCGGCGATCTCTCCAAAACCATACTTGAAATTTGTAGAGAATAGACTCCGCTATGATCAATTTTGACAGAGCGTCGTCGTACTCAAACATTTGTTCCGTGCTTTGAACAGACATCTCTTCGTACGTTGACTTCATTTCTAGGAAATCAAAAACAATTGAATAAAAATTAAATTAAAATTAAACGAATTATACAAAAATTTAAAAATTAAATAAAAATATAGTTTTTTGATTGTCCACTATAAAAAAAAATACATAACTTTTAATAGGCACATTAAAGGTTCCGTTCATTCAGTCTAGAGAGGGTACCCCTTAATTGTAGTAAGAAAAACCATTCGCCATTGTAGTCATTGGAGATAAGAATAGATTTATTCCAGAACTGGCAGACAATAATCTAAAATTATAATTAATACAGATTAATTTAATAATTAACATTTAGCCATATGTACACATTTGAATAAATTAGTTAATTCCTTGTCTTGTAAATCTCTAATCATTCACAAGCACTTATATGAAAATTATGTTGGCACAGTATTGTAATCAATTCACCTTTTTCTGTCTAATCCAATATTTTTCAACACTGACTCTAACATTTCATAATCCAATCTGTTCGGACTCACAGAGATAGTAAATGAATAAATATATTATGAATACAATAACCGGTGATAACGTAATCAGAAGCACAAAATAAAATTAAAATACGACAGAAATCACCAAAATTGCCAAACACAAAATCCAGTATTTAAAATATTTAATTTCTGACTAAACAAAATCTAGATATTAATTCATATCCATGATCTCCTAAGTTTTCGTGACTAAAGAATTCATAATTTATTTAACTTTTTTCTGACTATTTATATACAATTAGTGATTATTTAAAATTGAAATGACAAGTGTGGTGTAAGAATACCTTTGTCCTTCAACTGATGACTAATTTAAAGTAATGTTAATTGTTTATTTTGTAATTTTCAGCAAAAGTTTTATTCACCACCGAAATTTGTACTTTTATTGAAAACGCGCCACTACGTGTGGTGTTGAGTTTTTGAGTGCTTACAAGGTAAACTCACGGGTCGGGTGTTCCAAAATTGATTAAATTCTGGGGATGTTGGGAATGGGGTAAAAGAGTATTCGTTTAGTTATTTGTTTGTTTGTTTGATTGTTTGTTTAATGAGTGATATTACAATTCCTACATTTTTATTTTACGTTTCATTTTTTGTTAATTACTTTGTAAATTTTAAATCACGTGCAGTTTCTAGACCTTTTCATGTCAACCTTTGTTGAGAGCTACCCAAAAGATGCATTCAAGAAAATTTACAAGTCCATGATCACTTTCTCCGTCACGATTTTGATTATACCAAAATTATAAATAAGAAATAATTATATTTAATTTTTTCAACATTTTAAGTTTGGTTGTACGGTTGTGAAACGAAAAATGGAAAATTTAGTAAGCGTTTTAACCCATGAGTTTCCAACCTTCACGTACGTCAGGAACGTTTCTGACCAAATTGTCACAGATATAAGGCGTAGTTCATTGTGCCGGAAACCATTGGTCAAACCAGACTCAGGGGATGCCAGTCCATTAAGAAAATTGAGCTGTCAAACTGTTTCTTCAACTTTACGCGTAAGTGTGAATAGTAGTATTTATCTGTATTATGAGAGAGAGATTATACTTTAACCTGAACCTGGTAAAAAGTGCGTTAACTAATTCGGCTGAATTTAATAAAAAATATGTGATTTTTAGTTACGGTGATATTGAGATAAATTAAGGTAATGATCTGATCTCCCTCGTTTTGGGATTGTGATGGAACTGTACGGACTTGGGGAGATTTCCAAAGATGTCGAAGGTAAAAAAAGCTAAAGCTACATGATACAAAAAAAATTCTAACATAAATTTTGAGAATTTTATGAACTGTTTCCCCGCTCTGGAGATGTTCAATGCATTAATAAAGTATGCGAATTCAACGAAATTTTTTCAGGCGAGTTGGTGGAACCTGTCCTAAAATGACGGAACTGATCGTCCAAAGAAGTTTCCTAATTTTGGTAAACTGGTAAGCTCACCAATATTTGTAATCTAAAGAGAAATGCCATTCTGGACCATGATTTCACAACTAATTTGTTTATCGTTTTTGACTTTGCAAAGTTTTCAGTGAGCTGCTGGTTGCTGACATGGGACTCCGTAATTGGAATTTCATCAAAGTAAATAGGACGGAGATCATCCCGTCAAAGCAAGTATATGGAAAGGGAATATATATCAATAAAACAGTCTGACGATTCCGGTTTTGAGTTTTATAAAAATTGACATTCAACTCTAAGAGGAGCATCTACCCCCGAAATGCCCCAAATGCCCTGGCAGCGAAAAATCGACTTTTTCCAAACCGGTCCAACAGAATTTTAAAAATTTGCATAAAATTATTACGAAAGAACACCCTGTATTATACGTTGTTCCGCCTTATACCGTGTTCCATAATGATGTAGCCATATTTGATTTTATTTCATAGCTGAGAGATAATTGTATTCGATTTCAGGCTTGAAATGATTAGAAAACCGTCTAGCGTTTCATATGACAACCGTGCTCAATCATAAACAATAGTTCGCACTTGGAATGAATTTGATTTTGAAAATCATGTCGAGCGTATCCCTTGTGAGGTTAGGTGGAAGTGATTTTTATTTTTTCGCCTTCCATTAAAGGCACTCAATGACGAATTCCCACTCCTGACTGAAAGCACGAATATTCAAGAATTCAAATCCAGGCCCAAGTAGAAATTACAACTTTCTAAAGTCAAAAGTAAAAAATCAGGATTCAGGAACGTAGAAAACGCAACTAAAAAAATACGTGGTCGTTGGAATTATAGTCAGGAGAACTGTTGTCTTTCGAAGATGCCTGTGCCGGCGAGGTCAAGGGCCAGGATCGGCTTCCAATCTGCTCCTTCAACTTTACAGGTAAGTGTGACCAATTGACCAATATTTTTAATTTAAATAAATTGACGTCTTGCTTGAGTTTCCAAAAATGTAAAAAATAGAATTCTAATTCAAACATCATATAACGAAGTGTCTAAACTATTTTAGTTGAGGTTCCGAAAGTCGGCTGATTAAAAGTCGCACCAAAATTTGAGTTAGAATAGTCAAGGTACTGATGAGGAATTGGGTTAATTAATTTAGTTAAGTAATCAGTCAAATTCAATTATTTAGGGCGGTGGAAATGTACGTGGAACTCCAGATGCATATCTGAACCTCTTTTACGAAAGACAACACCCTCTCATGAACTTTGTGGTAAAGTTTTATTTTCAAAATGCTATTCAGAAAATCAAATCATTGACATTGAGTTGAGTTTATAATTTCTGTACAGATTCTCAGCCTACTCTTTGAATATTTGAATTCAAAGGATTTGAAGACTGTCCGTTTAGTTTGCAAAATATGGAACGTCCGCTCCATTCCGTTTGCCCGTTCATTGTTCAGAATTAATCTGGTCGAATTTAAAACTGAAAATTCATGGGGATTGAGCCGCTGTGGCCAACCAGCTAGTCTTCAAAATTTTATTCAAGTTCTTCGCTCAAACACTCTGGGAATTCCATTCGCAAGGTTTAAATTACCACCATTTGATACAACGGAAGGGATTGGAGAAGAATTTCTTCAAATGTGCGCAGAAATATCCAAGGAATTTGATCTACGTCGAAAGAGATATCCAAACGGAAGTGAGCCTCAATTTTTTGTTGTAGACGTATCCAATTTACTTAAATCTGCGAGGAAATTGGAGACATTTTACATGCCCGATTCCTTTAATCCGAATAATGGGTGGCAAAAGGCCGTCTGCTTATTCCCTGGCAAAAAACCAAATTTTCCTTCTTTGAAGAAACTTTGCATTGGACCGTCTTATTACCCAGTTCTGAGAATGATATACTGCCCTACATTTTTTAAAGAATTGCTTTCGTCGGCTGAAAATATTTCAAGTCTTATATTCATGGATCTCAAATTCTCAAGGGGGCTCAAGAATGACAGTTTAGAAGTGCTTGAAATTCTTGAGACGTCTGGTAGAGAATTATCTATTGAAAATATATACCTCCGTGGTTACACTGGTGATGCTCATTTGGAGATGCTCAAGTTGAAGGAACTCAAGCTATACATCTCAAAAAATACTGTAATAAATTTTGAGAATTTTAAGAACAATTTTCCTGAGCTGGAAAATTTGAATGTCCGATGCTATTCTGGAGAGCATGAATTCAATGAAATCTTAGACGGCGTTGATGAGGTTTGTCCGAAAATGAAAAAAATAAGCATGAGAACAAAAATAGAAACATTCAACCGCACGATCACAATTTTCCCAAAGATAAAGGAACTACAATTAGAAGTGACAACAGTTGAGACTCTCAAGGGACTTTTCACTCATGTTTCCCAAATACAAATACTGTACATTGGGCGTTGTTTACATGCCTCACACAATTTAGACTCACTCTTCACCGGAATATCAGATGAAGAGATTAATAAAAGCGGTGATTCGAAGGAATACACGAGATATTTGGCAAAAATGACATTGGAAGTTCGCCGTGAGACAATTATGAAGATTATAAATGAATATCGTAAATCTTCGTCCATTGCTAATCAGCTAATCTCACAAGTAATCAGTCATTCCTGTTCTCTCTTATTTTTTATCCTCACATAATTGCAATTACTGTAGGAATTGTATAATTTCTATTCATCTTGACAGATTTGAGAGACTTGTCACTCTTCAGAGTTCGAGAGGCAAAGGGAGGGCGTGGAAGACGTAAAGTGTTATCTGACCTCACTGGAATTTTGGGATTATATGCCTTGGAAAGACTCAAACAAGTCATCGTCAGTCGCTGTGCTGTAAGTACACAATATTGCACTCAAAAATATATCACAAAACTGTGTTTTTCAGTCGATTTATTAATTATGTTATTCAGTTGAATTCAATAGAATTGAAGGCTTTTCTCCCGGTTGTTAAAAGTAGTTAATATTTTCAATAGTAATTATGGCTATTCGGTTCTACTTACCCCCATGCAGACTTGTGTTAATTATTTTAGAAATATAATTAATTACAAATTACACCCTCGTTTCTGATTCTAATTAATTATAATTACAAATACATGGAGACATTTCGAAAGTAATTAACTACAATTACAATTACGTGGACAATAATAGAAAAGTAATTCAATTCAATTACATATACGTAGTTGTAATTGAAAATGAAATTACAATTACAAAATTACAATTCAAATTACTTTCTCGAAATGATGATATTATGTGTGCTGACATCATAGTTACATCTTTGTGTTTGATGGTCAGAATTTAAAGTAATTGTAAAAGTAATTGAGAAAAATATAAATTCAGTTACAAATTACAAATACAATTACACACAATTTCTAAGTATTTAATTACAATTACAAATTACAGGTGGGATTCTGAAAGTAATTAATTACAATTAGGATTACGTAATTGTATTTTGTAATTGAAATTACAATTACAAATGTAATTGACCCAAGTCTGCCCTCGTGATATATCCTGGAAAACTATTCCGGTCTGGGTATTTTTATTCAGGTCAAGAATTTCGGTTGCTGAAAACTAATGTCTTCGAAATACGAGTTCACTCTAAAGGAGACCTGCGTAACCATTTCGTAGAACGTGGCATGCCAATTAGTGCGAGCATTTTCTAACGCGTATCTGACTAGGATTAGAGTCTAAGCTATAGCAAATATTTCTCTGGTAATTTATTACTAAAACTCTTCTCCGTGATTGTGTAACACTCACCGATGGATCAATTGGGATTTATTCTTATTGTTGTGAGGAATGTTGTGCTTTTGCTTGTGAATAAACAAATCGGAATCTGAATCTGACAAACATTAACTTTATTTCACAGTTTTCGAAGACTTGCTCGGAAATATTAACAGCGGACCTGGGACTACAGGCATGGAGTTTCAATGGAGTTGATGGAAATGCACCTATTGCTTCCCGGAATTGATCAACTGATCTCAACTCCCCTGCAATAACCAACGAAATAATAACGAACAATACGGGATGCCATATGAAACTGTCGAAAGCATGGTATCTTGCAAAAGTGTATCTCATATTCCAGTCTATTCACAATCAGTACTCGCGAAACCATATTTGGTTGGTATTACAATTCCATCTGCGATGGGAATCAATCTTTCACAAATTAATTGGGTAAAATTACAATCCACGACTCGATATTTTTGGAATGTTTAATGTCTTAATAAAAAATTAAGCTTGGACTTCATAATCTTAAAATATGCTTGGTTTTGAGGAGGATGAATATTTGAATAAAGTGTCCTCTTGAATTGTAAAACAGTTCTCACACGGATTGTAACGAAGTGTTTATTTTTTAGTCAGCATAGATTACATGTCACGAGAGGGGCCATTGAAACTAGATCACAACCAAATTTAAGTATAGATAGGAAACCAGGTCTTACGGTCTTACTATGGACGAGGGTGGTATTTCAATGTAGATTAACTTCTGTAGTGAATACAAAAAAAGTCCGCAACGTGAACAATTAAATGAATGCACATTCCCTTCAAAATCACAATTCATTACAAAATCCTAAACCTCGGCCTGACACTCGGAGACAAAAAATTAAGATATCCAAAAAAACTAAAAGAAAATGAACAATAGTCTAAACGGTTTCAAGCAAATATTCTATGCTTACTTGTCAACGTCAGGTTATCGCATGTGTGAAGATTCTCTTTTGATACCATTTCCGATGAAGTTGAAATCTTGGAGTCCCATTTAGGCCACCAATGCTTCACAGAAGTGTGCCCGTAGTGTTATGCCGTTTCCAATGCAATTGGGATATCAGCATATTTGGAAATACGAGGGGACCTTTTGTGCAGTTTGAGAAACCAATTGTAAGGAAAATCAAACTGTGCTTGAAAAGTGTGACGAATTTTAACAAGTGAAGATTATTTTCATAACATAACAATAAACTCTTTTCAATTTCATTCCATTCCATTGGTGACCATTTTTCGTAGCAACTCGAAAACCTTTCCATTAATTTCGGGAAGTCTGAGGCATTCAATGAATGACTTTCTTCCGAGTTTCTCAAGGGATTCGAAAACATCCAAATAGTCATCGCCCATGAAACAGAACAACTTTTAAAAGTAGAAATATTCGGAGCTGCTCCAAGCAATTCTTCGTTTAGAATGGGACAAATTACTCGTCTTGCCTTTCCGTCGTCATATTCAACAATCAACGTTTTGAGGAAATTCAAATGTGGCAGCGATTTGTATCAGGAAATAATTTTACAACTCCGTCATCCATGGAACTTATATGATGCCTGGCATTGTAAAAGTTTCCAATTTTGGCATTTACCGTAGCAACTCGGAAACGGTTTCAACCTTTTAGTCATAAATATTACTCCGAATTGTACAGGGTGTTTATTATCTCTCAGACTACTTTTAAACTTTGAGCGTCGCTAACTCAATTAAATATTTGTTGACGTCGGTGCACAATTTTTTTTTAAATTCGAAAAAAAAGTCAAGTTCAAAATTTCACAAAATAAATAAATTTCGAAATCTTAAAATATTAAAATTTCAAAAAAAAGTTTCAAAGTAGTCTGAGAGATAATAAACACCCTGTACTTCAACACAACTGAACGAATTGTTCACCGAATCCTTGCGTAGTGTCAAACGATCCTATGCTTAATCTTCCAAATGGAATTCCCAGTGAAATGAAATTAATGTTATGTTTAACTAATATATGATGCGTAAATCAACTGATTAGTTTGACTTATTTCTAGATCGATATGACAGAGTCATGGTTGGAGCGGATTGACCACCCTCTCTTCAATCACTTGGTAATATTTTACGACCTATTCTTATGCAATAATCGTCGACCGCCATATGCCATGGACAAACATACAATTCCCTGGTCATACTTTTGGGTGTTTATCGTGACTCGTGACTCGAACGTAGCTAACTAAAAATTCCGAAACCAAGGAATGAACCGGGTTCACGTTGCAAAATGTTAGACGGTTCCATATACCACAAATGAATGGCTGCTTCATTTAATATAATTATTGTAATATTTTGTGTATGCTTATTGACGAAGGTGTTTGGATACCTTCGTGGACCTGATTTGCAGTTATGCCGATTGGTGTGCAAAACGTGGAACATCAATACCATCCCATCGGGTCGTTCCCGACTCCAAGTTACCATTGAAAATGTGTCGGATTTAGAAAATTTTGTGAAGCTGATGAGGTCAAACAAATTAGGAATTCCATTCGTAAAATTTGAGCCATGACCATTTGATTCTGCGGAAGGAGTTGGCCAATAATTTGTTGAGCTTTGTGGAAATGCGGCTACCGAGTACAATTTTGTTGGTAATTAAGACTATAAGGATGAAGATATTTCCGCGCTGGTCCGAGCATCCCCTAATTTGGAATCATTTTAAATGCTAGCAGACATAAATTGAAAGGAAGATGGCGATGCAGTTATAAAAATATTTCGAAATGTAAGTCCAAAATGCATATCCCTGAAATCTTTAAACTTTGGATGGGATGTGCCAAAAAAATAGAATTTGTCCGACGTTGTAACGTGGAATTAATCTCAGCAGCTGAAAATACTACAGCTTTAGATTTGATGGATTCAATATCTGATCAGAATAGTTGATGTGAAACTGTGAAAGTGCAGAAATTTTGAAAACTATTCAAGAAATTAGTGGGAAGAATCCATCAAGAATCTCGAACTGCCGGTCATGAACCAAATAATTTTTGGAAGTACTGTTAAATACGGTCTCTAAGGGGTTGGTGTTGAAACATCTTGCCTTTGTTGTTAGAAATCATCCCAATTTTGATTTGGTAGGACTGCTGCAACTTCGCAAAGGAAATTTGTGTTTCCCTTCGCATATACCTATTTCATTTAATGACATTCCCATTTATCTCGAAGATATGAATTCTCAAACTGAAAATCCACAGCTCGAATCACATGTAGTTGTACCTGTAGTTCTTCAGCTTTAAATTTTGCTTAACTTAATTTACTTTGAAACAGCGGGTCAAAAGTTATAGCAAAATGAATTTGGTTACATCATCCGGCGAACCAATATAGGGGCCCTTATATCTTCATCTCTTCGTGTACTATTTCATTTGCTGACAAATATGAAAATGAATAAAACCGCAATACAAACCGTGGATTAAACATGCGCAAGCCGCTAATTTTATTAATAAACTTCATTGGACAAACTGGCAAAGAAACACTGTAATACACTGAAAACAGTACGAAATAGTTTTAAATACATACGTGATTTAAAAATTCGTCTCGTTAAAACTAAAGTTGCCGGTATTCCTGATGTATCCGGTATTCTGTATTGCTGCAATATAATACTGTCGGATGGGGTATTTTTAATATATATACGCCATTGTTCATGCGACCGGTATTGCTAACGTATCCAGTATTACCTCTATATTCAGTATTACGGATGAATACGGTTATGTTGGTAAAATCAGTAGTGGTGACATAAACGGTAGTCCTGATGTATTCGTCAGTACCGGTATAGTCAGTACTATTGCTATAGTATCCAGTAATGCTGACTTGTCAGGTATTGTTGACATAGCGGATATACTCTACACGCTATTGCTGGAGCAAAGAGTGCATGCATGCATGGAGTATTACGGAAATATCCGATACTAGCCAACCGGATTCGAAACATAGTTTCGAACTTTACAGTAAAGCCGTAAGGGCTGCTCACGGGTCACGGAAGAGCAGTGAGGTATAAATAAAAGAAAAGCCTGCCGTTCTAGAAAAATTGTTGCTTATGACGTGAGAAAGGTGGAAAGTAGGCAGTTCTAGAATATTCTTTCTTACAATTATGTAATTTTTTTTATTTAAATTAATATAGAAATAAATGTTGCGCGCTCGCGGTTTCGTCGTGCTTGCGTGCGCCAACTCTATGTTCACAGACTTACGCTGTCAAGCTGCTGAGCTCATGAGTTATGAGCTGCTGAGCTGTTGAGAGAGGTTGAACACTTGAGCTGCTGGACTGCTACTCTGTTAAGCTGATGGGTTGTTGGGCTGCTCACTTGTATGCGAGCGAGCGAGGTGGATCGGGAGATACGTCTACCGGGTTTATATAGAGGATTGAAAATATAATATTATTTGTTTTTCTAAATTCTAAATTATTTTTAATGAGACTGAAAGTATTTTTTTCAAAAAAAAAGTATTACCTTTGTGAAAGTGTAGGTTGAGATGAGTTGACGGTGACGGTGGGAGTCGGAGAAGGATTTTTGATTCAGAAATGAGATTTGAAATTCGCGCTGAAGGAAGGCAGATTTTTCGCTAAAGTCTGCACCACTTCCGAGCGCGCGAACTGGTAGCGTTATTGGCATGTGATTTTCAAATAAGCTTTCTAATCAAAGTAAAACCTCCGAGCGAGCGAGGTCCAACACAAATAATATAGGTATGATTGCTGTTTTTTAACCGGTGTTGCAGATGTATCCGGAATTTGGACTGTGTATGGCGATGTAGATGTGTGTGTTTAGGAGGTCCAGGATGTCTGTGGGAAGGACGATAGCAATTCTTTGAAGAGTTTCCGATTACTTTCTGTAAATTAGTCTGGAAGCCATGTATGAAATGTCGTGTTTTAAAAACAATTGCACGATTTCTTACGAATAAATTCTAAAATGGAAATTCCGTCTACGCATGTTCAAATGGATCTGAACATATTCGGTTAGTTAAGACAACGTCCCTATTGCTAGGAAAGCAATTATTTCTGCTCCAGTTAGAGTTTATAAATACTGCAAATTAAAAATAAATCTATAATACTTATAAGCCCAATAAGCAGGAATTCCCGGTTTAGTTAATGAAGGGTTTCATTAAGTGATTGCACAGAAATATCGTTAATTATATGTTATTTGCAAAAGTTGGATAATTCGAGACATCATGGTGACGGCTGCAATTTATACCAGTCAGTTTTATACTTAATTGTGTAAACGATTGAGGAATGGAGGTTGCGTCATAGTTTCCCAATTGTGCTATACCGGGCATGGACGATAGTTATAATTAATGGAATTCATTAAAGCACGCGTAATCCAGGTAGCTTTATCCTGGATTAGATACATCCGGGTCCCGGATGTATTTCAACGGACATGTCAGGTCGGGTATGGTAAATTGCCGTTACCTCCGATTTCTTCAAATTTGGGGTAGTTTTGAAATCTCTGCCATGCGACGTAAGTAATTTTGTTTGCATCCAATGTAATTTTTTTCTACACAGTAAGCGATTGCCTTTGCTGTAGGCAAGAGCCAAAAATATTATTTCATAACGTTTAGAAATGAATAACAACAATTTAGAGGAAGTCGCAGAACGCGTTTTCCACTGCCGTCAATACGCGTCCGAGTTGGATTATAGAAAACCTCGGCAAAATTTTAATCGTAAAGAATATTTTTATACAAAATTTTTTCCAATACTACAGTCGTATGTAGAACACGAAAATGCTAAGTAGAAAAGTTTATGTAGATCGTCTCTCCTTCTAGAGATGAGGAAATCTAGCAAGTGAGTGAAATTTTTTGGTACAAGGCAATCTCAGCTTTGAACTCGGGCTGGGTCAGCAAAAATCGAGCTATGGTAAAACTACCGCCAAGCAGTTAAATTCAATCGATTGGGCTTCAAATCATTCTGTGTTTAACCTGTTCCAAAATACAATGTTACACGAAAAATTGTCACGAAAAATAAATGCAAGAAAGTCGCGTGCTCATTGATGGCAATTTTACAAACAAATTGAACACCAATATTTGAATTTTAGGTAATGATCGACTGAATCTAAATCCAACCCGTCTAACAAACAGGTAACCAAAAGATAACATCGGCGAGTTACTGAAAACATTTATTTCGGGTGCGTTTTTTTCGTTTACTTATTCCAAAGCATGTCTTAAAATATACTTTTCATGTCGATTTTTCATTTTGAACATGCCAGCGTCTCTAAAAGTTTTAAATTTTCAAGGGTGATAATCGGCTATCATAAAGTTCTCCGCAAAGTGCATATCCCAGGTTTTGTTCGTATCCTCGGATTGGCCTATCCGTGTAGCAACGTTTAAGTGTGATCCTGCACATTACTTATTTAGGTCAATATTTATGACGTCATCAGGACGGGGGCATAGGTAAGCCGGTATCACTTGTGAAATACCTTACCCCTACCTATGAGCAAATTACACTAATTAAACTTGGGTTTTTAAATATGATAGTCCAAGGTACGTACAAAGATTAATAAGATACCGTAAAACTTCTAGTAGTGCCAAAGGCCGTATTTGCCAAATCGAGTTCTCCGACTCGGTTGCCAACTGTAGTCTAGCTCCTTGAACGATAGTTCTATCGGAGACTCTCAGTCCGACTCATTACCCTCAGACGTAGAATTATGTCTAAAAAATGTCCCCCGTCTTTTTAATGATCGTTTTTGTTCCTCTGCCGTCTTTTTTTTTATCTCACTATGACATTTCTATACCGGAATGGAACATATTTGAGATTTCAAATAAAATGAATAGTAAAAATAGAAGTGTGAATGTGGCAGTAATCCGGGGTATGTTCTTCGTAACATTTGAAATCGAGTTCGATTATAGGGGCAGGCTTTACTAAAAGTTTTACGGTGCTAATATGTAGAACTGTTTCTTTAGATAATTATGTTTCATAATTGAATAGTTTGTACTGTATGAGTATACAAGGTGCTTTTTGCAGCTCGTGTCTCATAACCTCTTCCCCAGACGTCTTCGATTGAGCAGTTCTGTAATTTTTGTTTACAAAATGCTGACTTCGCTTGAAGTGAAAATAATTAACTTCTTCTTTTACTGGTTCTGCAGATTCAGTCAATTTCCTTACGATTTCATAAAATCTGATTCGCGTTTGGTAAAGCCAAAGTCAAAATGGAAGCTCTATTGCCTTAAAATTCTGGCTTGCATTACGTATTTGTACCTCACATTCACAGTTTTTCGTTTCCAAAAATCAATCGAACTCTATCAGGACACCAAAAGTTTGGAAGGAATAATGTACCATTCAATACGGGTTCTCTACTTCTCTGTATTCTGCATCATGGTAACAACAATTTTGCGTCATGCGGATGGTATGGCAGTAATTTTCAATCAAATGATGGGCCTCAACGCCATGTTTGGTAGTCCTAACAGTAGTAACATTTATTAAGATATATAATAATGCAAGAAATTATGCGGCAACCCATGTGGATATAACGTAACACTTATATTTAGATGTATTTTCATATATGTAGGTAAGAGCTGTCTCGCGTTGGAATTTGCCGAACCAAATATTCGAGAGAAGTTATTTGTATCGATGGTGATTTTGCTCCTTTCTGCGATCCCAACCATGGCCGCTTGCTTCTTTGTTGACCCGAAACATCCTGGTCACTTGTACTCGGTATTTCCAGAGCTCACGCGAATGCAGGGACCAATGTTCTGGAGTCTGTGTGGTGCTCTGGAGTCATTGCTGGTCACAAGCTACATGATCATATGTGTCGTTTTCACAATGGTTATTCACACATACATTTTCAGCACACTATTCTGGCTACAAGTTTTGAAGTAATCGTGAAATAATTTTATATGCTTAAATTATAACAATTGAGTAATTTTATTCAATCATGAAAATAATTTCAGGTCGCAACGTTCAGTTCTCAAGATTCCAGATTCCTTGAACTTGTATCGCGCTCTGTACATTCTAAGCACAACATTCAATGGAAGTATCAGTAGTACGCTTCTGCCAGCTGCAAAATTGGCGATTTGCATTACTGGAATGTTGGGAATATTTTGCGCAATTCGACTGAAGGACAGGATGAACGTCTATGTATATTGTTTCATGGTCTTGGTCACAGTAATCGCGAACTCATTGCTGATCCCGGCAGCTAAGGGAATGAGTAGTATATTCGCCTCTTCTCTAGAATTCCGACAATTCATGAAATCTTCATGCAATCTAAATACGAAGCAGTATAGGCGCCGAACTAACATTCCGAATAGGATCTGCTACTCTATCCCACTAATTCGTTTGGCGGTTGGAGGCTTATATTATATGGAAAAAAGAGCGAAGCTCACTTTAATCGATCATCTCTTCAACGGCACTATCTTCTTACTTCTGAACTTCTAAAAATCAGGATTTCTTCTACAGAGTCAGACGTAGTAGTTGTCATTGAAATGGTTCTGACAAGTAGCTTGATATATGTATAGCGGCTTTTGTTGTTATAATCATAGGTGTTTTATGTGTACCCGGTGTTGTAGTCATGATGAGATGCTACTAGCAATGAAAGCTCTTCAGGCAATTCCCAGACATTCATTTAGCTTAACTTATTAAAATCGTGAATTAATTAATCATATGTTCGGTTCTGGCATTTTCTTTAGCCTCATCTTCGTAATTGCGCTTATTTAGTACATTTTAGTGCATAGGCCGCAAAACGGACCCGGGTGATCCATGTGGCAGGCGAGGTCGTGCATTTTAGTGTGAGTAAACTTATTCAGGGCGGCACTGGTAATCGTCATTCTGTTGAGCATAAACTTTTGAATCCGAGTAGAGGGAGGAAGGACGCATAAATTAAATTTGGATGACATGAACGGACAGTTTGTTAAATTAATAAAAAGTTAGTAGAATAGTCCAATGCTATTTTTTGAACATAACTTTCCGTTTTACTCAATTATTTTAAACTAGCGAACCCGTGCAAAATAAAATTTTGCATAAATAGAGAATCTAGAGAAATTGTTATTTAAGGCGACCGG
>JAQFYE010002224.1:0-18899 GCA_034694305.1 Protaphorura glebata | reverse complement strand
ATTTTGGATGGTCTTCAAAGTAGCATAGCCGTCGACACTCAACTCGACCAACACTTGGTGTACCTTCCTTGTTAGTTCACAGTTCATAAACCAAACAAGAATTAAATTATCCTGAACACTAGTAAGAAATAGCTAAACCTAAGAAGTGCGACTCAAGAATGTTTATGATTTAATTGTTTGTTTTTTTGTTCATAAAGAAATTTTCATGCGAATTACATAGAATATCTTCCTGAAAGTTCAGGATTTGTCGTTTCAGTGTCCTAGTTACGAATATGCACGTCTCGTCGACACAAAATTATTTTCTGGTAGAAGGGAAGGCGGTAAAACTCAGAGCAGTGTGTGCCGAACTTTATACATTTGTCCCGTGTTCACTTCCAGGTCGGCCACTTTCAAATTCCTTGTCCGGGTGTTCGCACGTGCTTGGTCGTCAGGGATCCCGGTTTATTTATGTGGGTCGATGCGGCCTCTAGAGTTACTTCTCTAGAGAAGAGTCACCCTTAGATTAAAGAAAACAGCTCCTAATTATAGATATGACAAAATTGTTTATTTGGAGAAAACAACTGGAATTGTCTGGTTCGAGTGGAGTCCCGCTAGGTAGGCGCTGGGTGTCTCTAACGCATGCACGTACGTATTGAAGGAATCGAAGAAGGCAGACTACAATTCTTCCGGTTACTAGGGGCTATCTATATAATGTCACCTCTATCTAAGATCTTTGCTCGAAGGAGTCACCTCGTTGATATCAATTCAGGCCTATAGAAGCTAGAGTTCTAATAAAGTGTGGATTTGAACTGAGGAGAATTGAATGACTGTAACAGTTACTCCAACTTGGACGTGACCCCTGGGGCAGCTCCTTACTACGGAGGTTTCCTTATTAGCTTCATAATCCGCCAATACACACGCAAATCGTACATTCGCTTGACATGGATCAAAAGGTCATTTTGTACTCCAACAGATATTAACAAATAGACAAGACAATGAGTTGAGTTTTGAGAGAGGGTAGACGTAAAACAAGCCAACGCAAACAAAATTATAGCCAATTGTTTTTGTCTAATGAAGGACGAAGCAATAACTGAGCTAATTTGTATGGATCAAGTTTAAGCGGAAATTTTAATACCCCCAAAGGAGACATTATTTTTTACTCGAGCGTTCATTAGAAATAATGTAGGCGATTTCTGTACGACTATGATACGATTGACAAGTTGGGTTGAGATATTGGAAGTAAGCACTAGTTGCACTCAAATCCGAAATAGAGAACCTTGAATTATGCTAAATTTACGCATATCATGTCTGTCAGACAGTTTCAGGTTGTAGTGAAATGACCTATATTCAATATTTTGAGATGAGAACAGTGAATTCTTAGAATCTGTTGTCAGGAATCAGCAGTACATATCACAAAACCGAACACACGGGACATTTGCATTTAAGACTCTGGTGACTAGTTTTAGTGAGATAACTTCATTATTCTGGCAGCAAGAAAAAAGGAATAATAATTATTGTCAATATTTTTTTTAAAAAACTGACATTTCTATTTTTAATTAATCCTTTAGAAATTAATAAAACCGGAACTTCTACAAGGAGTTCTGTACGCGCATAAAAACCAAAACCCCACCTACAAGAAGTCGAAGAATGACAGAAACCTGTCTTTTATTGCTAGAAATTTTTGAAACATTCTCGATAATACGCTCTTCCGGTTTTATTCTGCTGAATTCCATCGAAAATTCCCACCGTAATGTTGTAATGAAAATGGCACCTCAGACACACATGAAAAGTAGCTTCCTTGCCACAGTTTTACATTTAACTGCGACGTACTAAATGACCATGAGTTTGTACCGGAAGAACTGTCCAATTATCATTCTAAAAGGTATTGAATTACACGGATACGACGTCAATGTCAAAAACAAATGTTGACAAATATGCTTGCCAAATTACTACATATGCTCTTGTGCAATCTGCAAGGGCGATGTCCTTTCTCTGCACGGCCAACGAAAGCAAAAACCCAGGCTGAAAGTTGAAACTCGAGGACAATTCCTCTCTGAATTATTTTTGTCATTTGACGAGGTGTTCATTAGGCGTGAAACATTGCATCGCTCAAAAACACAGTAATTAAAGCTTATCTGACGTCAGGGATCTGCGACATCAAAGGCTAGGAGTGATAGGCCGGAATTTCCACATGATTTGTCGGTTTCGCTTCATTCGTAGAGTTTCTTTAAATAAACAAACATAAAGTATTCGGCACGACACGACGGAAATATTCGACGCGGAAACGGGTAAGAAAATATGCAGGATTTTTACCTGAGGAAAATGTCAGATTAAGGCGTACGGCATATTTTTATCTATCCTGAGCTGTGGCACGACAGAATTCAGGTATCACACATTCTTTGTCAGGTGATGGCTTACCGTCTATCTCGACAACTGTGAAATCCGCTAACCCTGCTACGTAGAGTTTGAATTTACCTCATTTTGACTAATGCATTACTGCGCTATCACCACACATGTATTTTAACCATCATATCATTGAGAAACCCTCGTCGTACCCAGCTTTCCTACCCCATTACGGCACTTTACTGATTTTTGAAAGCGAAAGTGCTAAAAACGTCTGTCTATTTAAGGTGTAAACCTCACAGTAGAATTCGTATAAGATACGAATTCGGGATACATCTTACAAAATAATGCGTCATTACAATAATGTAAAACGCACTATACCGTTTTCCCAACTACTTACAAAACTCATTATTCCGCATTAACTTTGTGCTAATGTATTCTTCGCATGAAGAAAGTTCTAGTAATCTTCCTGGGAATTCTTTCGAAACGAATGCGGGTATTTTGCCCTAATTACACACTATAACCGAGTTCGGTTCTTCTCCGGGTACTCCTATTCATAGTCGCAGACACAATCAACTCCTTATCAGGAGTTTCAGAGCGCAGGCAGGGAAGATTTGGTCCAAAATATGAAGATATGTAGGGCACTAGGCATTCATAGCATGCGATTCATTCTATACGAACTAGACAGAACTAGGATTTCGTACTAACAAGACAGAATCGATTTCGATACGAATACGACACGACCAACGAGACAACCGCAACCTGTTGAGAATCGTCTACGAGTTACCAATCGACAAAACTTTCCAATTTCAATTTTTAACTTTAATCTTTGAATCAAAATGGTGGTGACGAAGGAAGAAGAGGAATCGACACCGGCAGCGTCTGGGTCAACCGAAACGGCTCCGGCTGAACCCCCTGTGGAAGAAATGACAGCTGTCATTCTCAGTTCATTCGGAGGTTTAAAAAATATCAAAGTTGGATCCAGACCTGTCCCAACTTCTCCTGGAGAGAAAATGGTCAACGTGAAGGTCAAAATGAGGTCAGGTGGTATTTTATAATTTTTTGTTTCGGTTTGTTTACATTTGGAAGCATTGCAGTTTCTTTCCATCTGCGGGGAAATTCTGGTCTGTACCGTGCGTGTGAAACATGTGCGCATCAAGAATTTACGAGTTAGCCTTTTTTTTTCAAGTGTTGAGCTTTACGTACGTACCATGTACGACAAGATAGAATACGAATGTAGAAAAAAAACCGAATTCGGATTTTCGGATCGGAACTCAGAGGCTTAACATAGGAGGTGTTCATCCAGATGTTAACATATGTGTGTGAACATGTACAAAGTACAAGTACAATGTATATTATGTTTGGCATTTTTTTAGCGGAATCAATTTCCAAGATGTTATGACAAGACTTGGAGTAATGGATGCTCCGGTTCCACCATTGGTATTGGGATCTGAGTGTGTGGGTCATGTCACCGCCATCGGAGAAGGCGTCACTTCTGTCAAGGTTCGCTTGGCATAATAGTTAGTGGGTTGTGCAATCTGTTGTTTCAGCGGCACTCTGAATTTACTAAAGAAAATTGGCTTCTAAAATAGTTAAAAATATATTTGTGCCCTGAAGACCTTACATTATTCTGCAAATACGTTTTGCACAAATTTTTAACAGAATAGAAATTTCGGCCTTCCTTACTTCGCCATTTTAAATCCAATTATGAATTAAAATATCCAGAATTAATTCTCTTTACTAAATTTATGTTGTATTTTCGCGCAGGTGAATGATTTGGTGTTCTGTCTACCGGAGAATGGTGCTTGGGCTGAGCAAGTCTCCGTCCCGGACAATTTGGTTTGGCGTTGTGACAGACGTTTGGCGATTGAAAAATTGGCATGTTCTTTGCCATATCTCGTGGCCGAGTTCTTGCTGGCGGACTCTGGCATAAGACCAGAGTCGTCTATTTTGATTCATTCGGCCGGCGGTTCAGTAGGATTGGCCATCAAGGATTTAGCCAAAGATATGAACGTCATCGGCATTGCGTCAAAGGCAAAATTTGAGAAAATTGAAGGAAATGGATACAAACTTTTGATTGAAAGAGGCACTGATTATGTGGCGGAGGTCAAAAAGTAATTCTCCAAATTTAAAATGATTAAATTAAAACGTCGTTAATTTGGGTCGATTATTTTTTTAAGGATGTACCCGTCTGGAGTGGATGTCGTGTTTGACTCACTAGGTGGCGAAGACTGTGCACGTGGAATTTCACTTCTGGCCCCAGGCGGAAAATATTTTCTGTTTGGCTCTGCAAATATGGTGACCGGAGAAACTAAAAGTTTCTTCACAATGGCTAAATCTTGGTGGCAGGTTGAGAAAATCTCACCTCTAAAACTCTACGATGAAAACAAAACTGTAGGGGGTTTGAGTCTCCGCCAATTGCTGAAAACTGACTCCGCCATGGTGAAGAAAAAGTTGGACAAGATTTGGAAATTGATGTCTGATGGGAAAATTCAACCGGTTGTGGACTCGACATTGAATTATAGAGAGGTTTGTTCTCAAGTATAATGTCGCTCACACTTAAATCTTTCCAATTTTAATTTCAAAGCCTCGGCCCACCAGATTTGAACCCAATATTCTAAACCAAATCTGTCCACGCGTAACGTGTACATGAGAACTGGTTTTGCCATGCGCGTCGGAAAAAAAGAGCTGGTTTAAGGTTTCTTGGTTCAAATCTGGTCGAGCCGGGAAATTGACTTCGGACATGAAATTGGAAAGCTTTAAGTGACAGCAACACGAGCAAGGCATACTGTCAAATTATTACAGCCCTTCTAAACAACGGGTTTTTTAAAAATATTTGTGAAGAATCTTCTTGTCAAAAATTAATTAATTTTCCAAAATTCTAAAGGTTACTGACGGAATGGCAAAACTCCATGAAAGAAAGAACGTGGGGAAAATCCTCCTCAGTTTCGAGGAAACAAATGAAGTGGCATAAGATCAAGAACGCGGATACTTCGATTCCAGATTTGTAAATATTATGTCTAAAAATCAGAATATAAAATTATTCATAAATATTTATCAAGGTGGGCAAGATACGATCTTCAGCTATCCATAAATTTCCATGACATATTCGTGTTTTAATCGTTTTATTAGAGCAGAGTGCAGAGCTCATAGTTCACTGGTGTAAATATGCAAGAGGAAATGTCAAAGTAAATATTATTGTCTTGAGTCTCGGCCAGTCGCCGTTGTTGAAATTTCTTTTCATCAAAACATCTAATTTTATTTACTAATTTGGATTCGAAGTACCTGTTGTGTGGGTGTTAGGTTATTTCCCCATACGGTCGGATTATTCGTTGTTTTAATTTAGCACATAACTCCGAAATCAAACGACTTCTTATGAATTGCATGAGTTTGACGTAGAAAGAGTTCAACAGTAATTGGGTGAGATGTGAAACGAGGTAGGACATAGCCCTTTAGACAAAGGTTTAATTTTTCTGAAATATAATCTTATACAGACAACTGGAAAATATACTAATAAAATAATGTGGACAAGAAATGAAGGAAAGCAGACAAAAATAGCTGCACGAATTTTAATTTGTTCAGGTATCGTTTCAAATATCAAATACGACTTTGGAACTTCAAATGCATACCTGAAGATGATATCAAATTGTGCGGTATCGCATTACGAATTCCAGGAGGCTAGGCAGCTAGGAAAGTGTGCCGTACATATTTATATGGAATCAGGTTTACTTTGCCGTCTTTGCAGATTTATGGGGTTAAATTTAAATACTGATCAAAATTAAAAAACAAATTTTTCTTAAAAGGATATTACTATTTATATTCGGTATGTCTATACATATTCGGCAACACCAATGATATTCTGTACATCTCCATTCGTACAAAAATTTAGGATAGCCAATTAACAAATTGACAAAATGCGGGATTGACAACCATGGAATCTACGTAATGCACAAAATTGCTAATGCGTATGACTACCCACATGAACATGAACATGAATTATTGATGCCAAATTTGGTAATTGGACGAGCTAGTAATGTGAAAAACGAATAAATTCATAACAAACCGCCAGAATCACAAAATCACATCGTGCAACTGATTATTCTGTGCTATTCAAAACCTGACAAGAGGAGCATCAGAGACAATTATGCTGAACAAATACTTATATGTCTCCACGTACGAAACAAACTAAGTTCTTAGAAGAAATACATACGTAGAAGTTAAACTTATGTTGATGTTCTCATAATTAGGACCAGAAATACATAATTTCCTTTGTTTAAGAATTCTGGGTTGAATATGGAGTCTGAGTGTTTGACGTGCCTACGAGGCTAATGAACGCAAAGACCTTAGATGGGATACAAGGTGGTTCATAGCCATGAGACTATTCACTTCTATCATATATTTCCAATAAGCGTGGCAGTGGTACGAAAAAAGCGAGAATTGAATAGAAAATTTGAATATATGCTAATGTAATGTAAATAAAAATTGAATAAATGTGATAGATTTTATGGAAAGCATTATGTGGATGCTTGAGGTGTATCGACAACACAGTTTTCTTTTGCTACGCGGAGCGCCATTATTTTGAATTAGAATATAGTTAGCCCGTCGTAGTTTTTCCCAATGACGATGTAAGACACTGCCGACAAAATGTGGCTATAAACCACCCTGTAGGATCTTTGAATCGCTACGGCAAATAGTGCGCAGGAAGGAATACGGGACTTAAATCCAGGACTAGACAAAAGTTCGGAGGTAGTATAATAAAACAAGGGATCAAGACTCTTAGTTTTCTTTATCATAAACATTCCCGAGGAGAACGGAAGTTCGTCAGTAGCCAAGAGATTATCAAATTTTTTGACCATCAAGATATTGTGGTCAGAATCTCAAAAATTCCGAGTGCAGTTGTAGAGAGAGTTACGTGCTGGTGACCGGCTTTGGTTTCTTACACCCAGAATTGTAAATATGATAAAGTTTGGACTAGCAGGATTGGTTTTGCTTTTCTTAGTGCTTCTGAATTACGCCAGAGCTGATAGAAATCTGATTTTCCAGGTGAGTATTTCTCTGCCGATAATTCTTTATTCATATTGGTGAAACTATACAATGTGTAAAATAAGTATTCACAACCCTAGCACGGAACCCTTTCAAATAGCAGTAACTTATTTACCGGAGTCAGCTTCACGTTAGTAAATATTTTATTGTGAAGCACACTCAAATAGGATTCAAATGACAGCTTTCTTATCGGGATATAGGAATGCCTTCTCCAGCAGAACCAATCGAATGTAGTAAAACTGGAAAAAGAAAGCAAAAAAAGTATTCACACCCTTTTCATTTACAGGTCACTATATTTTTGTTAATAATGCTAGTCAATTTTTTTTCTGACTTGTCGCAAGATCGATAGTTAAGCTTACCAAAATTTTGCTGAATTAAAACATTGTACTGTGGAAATATAAATTTGAATTGGTAAAAGAGGAACTTTCTTTGAAGGATGGAGGAAGGTCCCGTGCCAATAGTGTTGAGTTTATATTCATTACGGGGCTTATTGTATAACTTAGGCAGGCCATTTTCGAATGGCGTCTTGTGAATCCAAAATGCGAATATGGCATGTCACAATGGGTAAAGATAATTGGTTCGAAGATGTTTCAGCCTGGCTCCACCATTCAGAAAAGTTAGCCACGCAGTTAATATTTAATAAACAAATCCATTGAAAAGTGAAGCCTAATTGGGTTGTCTTCCTACGCATTAGAACATTGACAGAATCATAAAATCATTCATCCGTTATTGCAGACAATCGCTCTCTCAAACTCATCCCACGCTCAAAGGATTTCCAAAACGCAATTTAGTAAATTCAATTTATGTCGTGATTATTTTACCTAGATTCTAGATTCTAGAATCTGGAGACTCATGTTGTGATTTGTGATTGTGGTCGCAGCCATAAAAAGAAACATAATATTTGGTTTGTCTCGTGTGTACCAAAGGGCATTCTCATTTCCATGTTGTCCTTTGATCTCTTAACCTCATTTGTGATATCCATCATTTGAATTACGAAAAGTCTTTGTGAATTCCAGACGCCAGGAAATGAGAACGTGGGCCAGGCTGAGATTAGAAGTCCAATTCGGATGATGCAAGGACATTACCGAGACCCAGACAAAGGAGAAGAATTTCCACAAGAAATTGCCGTGGACGAACCCGAATTAGGATTAATTCAAAAATTGCTTCGGATTCTACGACATTCCAAGGGAGACTTGCGTCCATCTACTGACAATGGGGTTGTCAAATATTTTGAATCTCCAACGAAACGGCAAATAATTTACAGGCAGTGCTTCTTTAACCCCATCTCATGTTTTTAGCTCATCGGTTTACTGTATAATCAGTCTTTGCTTGTTTTCTCTTTTACATTCCTGATATCCGATCAAGATCGGAACACCTCTCAAAAAATGCGTTCGGAGACACATAGTCGTATGGAAAGTTCCGGCATTATAAAATTTCGAATTTCACAACACAAATTCTTACACATGTCTGTGACTGGATCTCCTTTCTTTCACTTTCTCCCAGAGGTGTTTCTATTCTGTTCGGACACACTGTTCAATAATGGGTGGTCCGTAATCGTTCTCATACACTTTACTCTGATGGTCACCTAAGTTCAGCGTACTTATTTCGTCGAATTTGCGACGCTTTGTGTTTATTTGGCCCAGGGATCTCTAGTAGTACATAGGGAAAAACAACAGCATATTAGAAAATGCTTTTTAAGGCAACTCGAAAACATATCTTTGACTTTTTTGATAAACCATTCATTCCACTGTAGACTGTAGAAGTCAAGAACGAGAGTTATGGACCGCCCTGTACTGATTGCACGCAAAGCGTCCTTTAACCTTAATTTTGATTTGCTTGTTTCATAAATATTAAAAATACTAAATATTGCATCGAATCTAAGTTTCCCTGCCATATAGTATGATATAAAATTGTCTACGAAACCTCTAAATATTCAGAACTTTAAAATTACGATAAAAGGAGCGAACATTTGTAAACTTATGAGCTCGTTTAAATCCTATATAAATATTTTCTGTGCGTTTAAAGATTTTGTCTGCAAATATATAATAGTTGACTGAGTGTACTTTATACGCAGTGCTGGAAAATCAACAATGACAATCGTGCTTTGCTTAAAATTAGTCAAGGCGTATTGTTTGAGTTTGTACACTGAGTTAATTTATTTCATGATTGCTTATTAAAGTGAAAACTCTAGTCTTAAATTATTTCAAAAATCAGCTTATGTGAATTGAATTCTGTTTCACTTCATTCTGTCGTTATAATGTAATTATTCAATGTGCCAAGATTATTACTGAAAATGTCATCAATTTGACTCTGAATGGCGCATGGGTCAAGCTGGACTTAAATAATTAAAGAGAACATCATATAATTTATGAAAAATTCCGTATGTCGACATTTCAGGCAACCGAATTTAAAAAATAAGAAGGTTTATTAATTCTTAAACAAAATACTATTTTATTAACGACATTTGAGTCAGAGCTGTAACAGCACCACAAATAATAGGATCCAAAAACTTGCATACGTTTCCCTAGTTTTCGAAGCTGACCCCTTCGTATTCTTCCTAAAATTTTTAGAAATTGAATTACCACTCGAGTCATTTTCGAGAAATGGATAATCTTACTTTTTTGGAGGACTTGTGGTCATTTTCTTGTCCTTCGCTTTATCCACCGTCGTGGTCACTGGAGGTGGGGGTGGTGGTTCCACATACGCCAAAGTCTGAATTAGATTCTCATAAATTTTGATTCCCTTCAAAAATACTTCCACATTCAAATACTCATCCCTGTCAAAAAATAACTTCGTCGTGTTATAAATTGGAGAGAATCCCAGTGTTGGAATCCCGAGCCTTCGGGTGACCTCCCCATCCGTAGCAGCTGGAAATACTCGCGGCACAGGAGTAATGTTCCTATAAAAACCCTTCTTCAATTACAGATTTTATGTAATGTCTCATTTGTAATAGAATGATGTATTTGACTTTTATTAATGCAAAAAAAAACATGCATGGATAAAAGAGCCTCTTGGAAATTTTTCCACCACCAGGAATTTTTGTCGAGATTTGTTGCAGCATTTGAGCTATCATCCGTTAACGTAGTGTGCACGATCTCATAGGTCACATTGGGTCCAGCTTCCAAGCAAGTTTCATTTAAGAGAGTCATTACTTCCGAATAAGTCCAATTCGGTGTAAACCGCATGTCAAATGTTGCAGATAATTTTGGGGGGTTGATATTTATCGCAATGCCGCCCTAAATTAGTTTACAGTCTCAACAAAGTTACTGCTATGATCATTTAAATCACTTCCGTCCAAATTTGCGTTTTATCAGTTTTACAAATTCTTGACTCGTAGGCCTGAATTGATATCAGAGAGGTGACTCTTCTCTGGAGAAGTTACTCTAGGGGCTACATCCACCCAGACGATTAAACCAAGGTTTTTGAGGAAGAAGTACCGTGCGAACACCCAGCCGTACAAGGTATTGGGAAGTGCGGGCCAACGAGGAATTGATCCCGGGACCTGATGGATTAAATTCTGGAACTCCAACACAATACTAACTGTGACGTATACCACCTTTCCTAATAAAACGAGCAACCTTGACATTACCTCCAAGACATTCAGGTTAATTGATGTCACGTCTCCCAATCTCAAAGTGTCATTCTTCTCCAGGCGTGACTTTTCGATTTGGCGCATGTCCAGTAATTTGTTGATAACTCGACGAATCTTTTCAGCCGCTGTATCATCCAGGAGTAAGGAACCATGTCCGGTATTCCCAAAGGCAGTAAATTTGGCCCCTGTTAGATTCATCCAGATTCGAGACTGTAAATTCATGGTTCAAAAGTAATATTGGTATATATTTAAGTTTTAAAATCTTACACAATAAAGTCCGTTGTGCATAATATACACTCATCTCATCCAAGTTCTCATTCGGCATTCCCCAATCCAACAAGAACCCAATATTCAATTTCTTAAATTCCGGCGTGCGAACGAATGATTTGATTCCGGCTTTTCCATCCATCTCTTGATCTTCATATCAATCAAAGATATTATTATCTCAACAATTTGCTCCTATTGCCGATAAGGGTAGATTGGGCTAATACCCCCCAATTTCGCAAAATATGCCAAATTAATTTTTGGATGGTATAATAGTTTACCTGAAAAATAGCCAATGTGTATTGTTCTATTTGGCCTCACGCCCTTTTCCATCAGATTTCGAATGGCTTCCAAATATTGAACTCCCGTCGATTTCATATCCTAAAACATGTAACGAAGTTTATTATTTTTTTATAAAATCGGTTACAGTCTACGTACCTGAGAACCTCTGGCATATATGTTTCCACAATCGTCCATTTCTGCCCCGAACGGATCATGCGTCCACCCCTAGGGATGATGTACATTATAATTTCTAATACAACGTTCACTATTTTTCCGGAGCAATTCATGCAATTTCTATTTAATACAAACCGAATCGACTTGGGCGACATGAATAAGACTGTACAGAAAAATACTCTCTAATGAAGGATTAATTCCGGGCCAAGTCAGCCATATTGTGAATCCATATTCAGAAGTTGTAGTCGGGAAATGTACAACATGGTATGTCAAGTTCAGACTGTTCGCTTGTTCTATAATCCATTCGATTGCAGATTCTAAATAAATTAAACACAACACATTTTTGAATTCAGAATTCAATCTGTTCACTAATTTTAAAAAGACAAGACTTTCCCAAATTTGGTTCGAATTATTTGATTCGTTTTCGGCTTAGTTACAAGAATTTATGTTCATCGTAAGTGTCTTATCTCAAATTTTGAGTTTTCAAGTTTTTTTTTGACCTAAAAGTCAAATTCTTAGAATCACTTGAAAAGAACTTTGGTGAGGTCAAAAATGACCTAACTTAGCCTCACTTTTGGTCAGGTCTGGTCAGGTTGAGTCATTTTTGACATTGCCGAAGTTCGTTTCAGATAATTCTAAGATTTTGATCCTTTCGACAAAAAAACTTGATTATCGTTCTCCATGTATGTGAACACTGCATTAGAAATTCTAACCTGACTGTAACATAATCTCTTGTCACTAAGATAAAAAAGAATTAAACAATTCTAACCTTCCTCGGGAACGCTCTATACAATTACCAAAGTCAGGATGAGGGTGCCCCGTATTAATTCGCAAATATTTCCTAAAATTCTCAACTGCTGCATCCTCGGACTCCGACGCCGATTCAGTAGAATTCGATTCTGAGATGGATAACGACGAATTTACAAATGTCAGCACTAAGAAACTGAGAAAATGTCTACACTTCATGTCAAGCTAAGTTATGTTGGTGTCAAGACCAGTACGTTAGGATTAGCAGTAAATAGACTAGACAAGACGATTTCGGAAGTTGCAACTCTACTGTCTTAATTTCTTGAGTAAAATTACATACCAATTCTGCTTGAAACTGCCAAGTCGTGCTCTAGAAATAATTTCGCTTCACCTTCAGAATACAAAATGCAAAATACTAGCGTAAGTACAAATTCTACTCCACGAGCTAAGCAAATGCGTTTAAATCACTCCGAAAGAATTACGTTACAAAATATTATCTACATAGTAAGTCATCATAAAATTTGTAAAGCTCGAATCATTTGCAATATGCTATGCTCTTTTTATTGTGCGTGAATTGTCAAAGAATGCTTATTACACTAAAAAGCTCCAATCTTTATTATTACAAACATAAATTGTTTTGAATTGACTAATGTTTCACTTCAGTCTGCCGTTATTATGTAAATATTAAATGTGCCAAAAATTATTATTGAAAGCATCAGCAATTTGGCTGACGCCTGGGTCTTCGCAGTGAGCTCAAAGTGGTACACCGAGATGAATTCACTGTTCGAATTACACTGCATGATGACCTAAGCCATCAATTGACGCTACCTTGTGAACTTTGGTGAACAAGGGTTATTCATAAATTAAATAAGCATAAGCGGAGGGGGGTCGAAAGTCGAAGTCCGCACATTAGAGGTGGGAAAGGGCCGACTTTTGCCGGCCCTGACCGGCCCAGCCCTACAAGTCTTCCCCGTCCGACCCAGCCCGGCCCTACTAAATTATTTTCCAGCGAACATCTGGCCCGGCCCGGCCCTTGTGTCCAAAAAATTCATCGGCCCGACTCGGCTCGGCCCTTGACAGTTATACCAGATTCTCCGCTCGGCCCGGCCCTTTTCCAGTGCCGGCCCGGCCCTTATACATGTCTACCCTATACTAGTGCCGTTTTGTCTGTTTATTTTAGCGTAAAAATATTTTAGGGCCGGCCCGGCCCGGCCCTGAATATGATCATTACGGTCTTGGCACGGCCCGGCCCTTGTATCGGGAAAGTTCGTCGGCCCGGCCCGGCCCTCGACAGTTATGCCTGGTTTTCGGGCCGGCCCTTTTCTAGGGCCGGGCCGAGCAGGGCAGGGCCGGCCCGGCCCTTTCCCACTTCTACCGCACATCTCTTGTTGAGTGGATAGGAAATAATTAAAAAGGGCATCACGTAATTTATGGAAAATGTTGTCAATATTCCAAGTCAAAATTGCAACACATTCACAAAAGATTAACGGAATTTAAAAATAAGAATGTTTATGAATTCTGAAATAGAATACTATTTTATTAAGCACATTTGAGTCAGAACTGTAACAATAACACCAGTAATAGAGTCCAAAAATATGCATCCTTTCCCCGAAGCTTCCCGGCTGATCCTTTAGTATGCTTCCTAAAATTTTCAGAAGTTTAGTTACGAATCATTTTTTAGAAAATATAATCTTACTTTTTTGGAGGGCTCGTCGTCATTATCTCGTCCTCGGCCTTATCCGGCGTGGGTGTACTAGTGTCTTCTTCATCTATTTCAGGTGCTTCCGTCGTAGTCACTGGAGGTGGGGGTGGTGGTTCCACATAAGACAAAGTCTGAATCAAAGTCTCATAAATTTCGATTCCTTTCAAAAATACTTCCACATTCAAATACTCATCCCTGTCATGAAATAACATCGTCGTGTTATAAATTGGAGAAAATCCTAGTGTTGGAATTCCGAGTCTTCGAGTGACCTCTCCATCCGTACCAGCTGGAAATACTCGTGGGACAGGAGTAATGTTCCTGAAAACAAATATAACTTAAAAACCTTATCAATTTCGGATTTTGTTTTTAAATTTGACTTTTTAAACTACGAAAAAGAAACATGCATGGATAGAAGAGCCTCTTGAAAATTCTGCCACCACCAGGAGTCCTCGTCGAGATTTGTTACAGCATTTGAGCTATTTTCCGTTAACGTAGTGTGCACAAACTCAAAGGTCACATTGGGTCCAGCTTCCAAGCAAGTTTCATTTAAGAGAGTCATCACTTCCGAATTAGTCCAATTCGGCGTAAACCGCATGTCAAATGTTGCCGATAGTTTTGGTGGGTTGACATTTGCCGCGATTCCACCCTACATTAGTTTAGAGTCTTTATTAAAAAATCTTAAGTGCTAAAATAAAGTTACTGTTATAGTCATTCCAATTTTGCGCTTAATCATGCTTGGCTCTTAGGCCTGAATTGATATAAATGAGGTGACTCTTCTCTAGAGAAGTCACTCTAGAGACCACATCAGCTCAGATCAATAAACTAAGGTCTTTGGGGAAGAAGTACCGTGCGAACACGCAGCCGTACAAGGTATTGGGAAGTGTGGGACAAGCAGGAATTGATCCTGGGAGCTCGGACCTGAGGGATTAAGGTTTGGCACTCAAAGGGTCAATACTATGATCCTTACCGTCTTCCCTAAGAAAGACAATCAACCTTGACATTACCTCCAAAACATTCAGGTTAATTGATGTCACGTCTCCAATTCTTAAAGTGTCATTCTCCTCCAGGCGTGACTTTTCAATTTGGCGCATGTCAAGTAATTTGTTGATAACTCGACGAATTTTTTCTGCCGCTGTATCATCCAGGAGTAAAGAGCCATGTCCGGTATTCCCTAAGGCAGTAAATTTGGCCCCTGTCAGATTCATCCAGATTCAAAACTATTAGTATACTAAAAGTTCAAATTTCAAAAGTAATATTGTCATATTTGCAAGTTTTTAAATCTTACACACTAAAGTCCGTTGTGCATAATATACACTCATCTCATCAAAGTTTTCATTCGGCATTCCCTCATCCAGTAAGAGTCCAATATTCAAATTCTTAAATTCAGGCGTGTGTATGAATAATTTGATTCCGTTTTTTCCACCTGTCTCCTCGTCTTCATATCAATCAAAGATTTTTTTATCTCAACATTACGCTTCTAGGGTAGATTTGGCTAATATGTCCCAATTTGGCAAAACACTCCAATTAGCCCCAATTGAAAAATTGGCACAGTTATGTCAAGGTGGGGAATATTAGGCGACTCTGCCCTACTAATTCCTTCATGTATATTGGTTACCTGAAAAAAAGCCAATATGTATTGTTCTATTTGGCGTGAAACCCTGATCCATCAGATTTCGAATGGCTTCCAAATATTGAACTCCAACCGATTTCATATCCTGTTGCAAATTTTTTAATTTAATTGTTTTGTATCATCATTGGTATCAGTTTACGTACCTGAGAACCTCTAGCGTATATATTTCCAAAATCGTCCATTTCTGCCCCAAATGGATCACGTGTCCAACCCTGAGAATAAAAATATAATTTTTAATCTAACATCTACTAATTTTCTGGAATGCAAATTTTGACTATACAAACCGAATTGATTGGGACGACATCAATATGACTGTACAGAAATATACTTTCTAATGAAGGATTAATTCCAGGCCAAGTCAGCCATATTGTGAATCCAAATTCAGAAGTTGTACTCGGGAAACGTACAATGTGGTATGTCAGGTTCAGACTTATCGCTTGTTCTATAATCCATTCGATTGCCGATTCTAAATAAATTGAACAACGCATTTTTTAATTCGAAATTTGCCCCATAGTCAAAAATTTCGAAATGAAATGCGTGTCGTTCCCGAAAAATGTTCAAATTATTCCATTCATTTTTGGCTTAGTTACAAGAAGTTATCATCATCCGGCCACCCAAGGGTCACAGTTCATATTTCTCATATTTCTTTTACCTAAAAGTCTAAATGGCATAATCACTTGAAACAACCTTCAGTGAAGTCGAAAATGAGCGAATCTTAACTTAACTTAAAACGTGAGGTCAGGTTATGTTTGGTCATTTTTGACCTCGCCAAAGTTCGTTCCAGACATTTCAAAAATTTTGAGTTTTTGTTTAATAGAACTTAGAATTTTTTCAGAAAACGTCAGATGCTGCAATAAGCTGCAATAACCCCATGTTTATGTTACAGTCAGGTTAAAATTTGTAATACTAATTAAGGAATCAAAAGCAAACTGCTTTGCTTTTGATTTTGAATATTCGGCACATTTCGATTTAACTTTGTGCTCAAGGATTGTCTTTGCGCAACGAGTTTGACGGGATTATTAGCTCAAGTTTATTATCGTTCTACATGTGTATGTGTACACAGTATTAGAAATCCTAACCTGACTATAACATAAATTCTTGTAACTATGCCAAAAAAAGAATTAAACAATTCTAACCTTTCTCGGGAACGCCCTATAATTACCAAAGTCAGGATGAGGATGTGCGGTATTAATTCGCAAATATTTTCTAAAATTCTCAACTGCTGCATCTTCCGACTCCGACACTGATCCCGTAGATTCCGTAGAATTCGATTCTGAGATAGATAAAGATGATTTTACAATTGATAGCAATACTAAAAAACTGAGAAAATTTCTACACTTCATATCACGCTAAGCTCTGCTGGCAAGACTACGGAAGCAGTAAATAGACTAGACACTAGACAAGACGATTCCAAAAGTTGCAACTCTACTGTCTTAATTTCTCAAGCAAAAATTACATACCAATTCTGCTTGAAACTGCCAAGTCGTGCTCTAGAAATAATTTTGCTTCACCTTCAGAATACAAAATGCAAAATGCTAACGTAAGTGCTAATTTTACATCACGAGCTAAGAAAATGCGTTAACTTTATTCCGAACAAATTACGTGCAAAATAATATCAATCAATGTCAGCGCTCGAACCATTCACAATTTGTATTGCTCTTTTTATTGTCGGTGAATTGTTTTTAAATAATTAAAAATACAAAAATAATATGATAACAAACATCTTCAGCCGAATTTTCGATAATGTAATCAAGCCATATAGGGTAAACCCGGCTAAAATTCTCCACCGAAAGGTGGACGCCGTCAGATGGGGTCTTTCAAAACATTCCGGAACATTTCATTGAGGAATTTTTATACCGAGCTTCCTTAATCAATAATAATTTTTATTAAATAATTCATCAAAGTTGCATAAATTCTGTTTCTCTTGCGGAATGTGGTTCAAGTTCAACATTGCGGTTCGAGACTGGACAAATGACGAGTGAAAAACTGAAAATGGAAACGACGAAGAATAGGAATGCAATAATGAGAGGTCCCAGGAAAATAATGTAACTCCGTCCTCCTCCTACAGTCTAGATTGGAATCAATACAGAAGTTATGGATTTTCGTTTAGTCTTAAAATATTTAAATTCCACTATTTACCGGAAATGATATAAAAGCTAGTCCAAGACTGACACCGATGAAAAACGTCCCGCACAGCAAACTGACAATTCCTCTCATACAATGCGATCTTTTGCTATTTGGTTCCATGCTGATGATTAATTTTGATTAGAATATTTAAATTTCGGTTCCGATAATTCACTAAGGTAAAAGAAGTCGAGCGGAATGGATAGATCGATATGTCGTTTAACTCGTTGATTTTTGGTGAAAGGTAAGGCTTGCAGGTTGCAGTACATACAGTACAGTACAGGCATATTCTATTTTAGTACTAAGTCATCTGGCTAATGTAAACAATCGTCCGTATATATAAAGTGCGTTCTGTAAGATTAGTTTTTGCAAGATAGGAACTGCAGACATTTGTGTAAGGTTTATCGCATTGGAGATTTTCAACCTTGCTTTCCCCGGGCCACGCCGCGGCTGCTACCAAATTCATTATTCATTGAAGCCAAAATTTATTCACATCGTATGAAACTCTTTCAAAATCTCAATTTCTTTTTAAATACTATATAGGGATATTAAAGTTCACTTCGTAATGGGGTGCGAACCACCTATTATGTCTAGGTGGGTCAATGTGGACCATTTTCGCTTGAAATTCTTGCGCTCTGGAAATAATTATGTTTCACCTTCAGAATATTATAATTATCCACGTGCCGACTTCTTTTCCCTAAATGTGTATATTTGCAAGAAATGCCTAATTATGTGACGTCATTGTGCAAATTCTCATTTACTCGCTGCTTTGCTATTTTTTCTATCCGATTCATTTTCAAATTCATTAAAAGTGTCTCTAATCAGAAATCCATATGCAGCTATTTATTTATTTAAGCAAAAAACACACACTTCTTACACAATCTCGGCCACTTTGAGATTGTGCAAAATCGTAAGTTGGGCCATGGCTTGTGTTCTTTCCGTAATTCAAATTCAAATTCAAGTTTATTCAACGCAAACAAAACCCTTAACAAAGGAATTACATTGGAGCTCAATATAGA